>SZWC01004010.1:38744-68456 GCA_023375785.1 Penium margaritaceum | reverse complement strand
GACGACCTCGAAGACGGTCCAGATGACCGACGGCTTCTTAGTGCGCTTGTCCAGCTTCTGCGTCTTAGGGTTGATTGTGGCCTGGACAAGCCTCTTCGGCCCTCTGACGGTAGAGGCAGCAGGAGTCATCTCCTCTGTTGCCATGGTGACGGAGCTGCCGGTGAGGTTATGAGTGAGGCTGAGGCTGACACATGGAGTGCAGGTACGGGTGTCTCGTTTCCCCGCTGGAAAGCGGGGGGCTGTGAAGCGAGGCAACAATGCCGCAAAACGGGTTGATACCCTAGGCGGGTTCCCTCACAGCATGAGCGGGCAGCCCGAAATTTCGGGCAGCCGGCTGACTGGACCACTCGGTGTACCGAGTAAGGGGTGTCAGGGGGTAAGGGGGTAAGGGTAAATTGGAACTGCGGAGTTGCCGATGTGCAGAGTCGATCCGGAGCTCTCGGCACGTTTCCGGCCGCCGCCGCCACCCCCCCCCCTCCCCTCGGATGAGGGACTCGCGATTCCCGAGTCGAGTCGAACCCATAGAACTCGACTCGCGAGTCCGAGACGGGACTCGGACTCGCGAGTCTCGTACTCGAGTCTCGTCTTTTGGCTTACAGGCTTAGTGGAGAGAAGTGTAGTGAGAACAAATTTGAGAAACATTACAGAAACTTATGACATCTCAACAACATCATCGTCAATGCCTAAATCATCCCCACCATTCTCGCCCTCATGCTCATCCTCATCATCATCATCACTGTCACTGTCACTCTCTTCACTCTCTTCTCCACCCTCCTGTCCACCCTCGTTGTCTCCTGCAGTTTNCCGGGGGGGGGGGGGGAGGGGCGGCCGTGTTGTGATACCTCAACTCCGCCTTCAAGCGTAAGCCATGGGGGGATAGGGGTGGGGTGTCATAACGCGGTCGCAAATATGTCCACCAGGTCTTCCACGGAACATCCGTCTAGGGGGGTGGGAGGGAGTATTCCATTGAAGGCACCTACGCATAACAACTCAACAAAAACCGACCTGGTGTCAAAGGGAGAAACCTTTTGCTATTTATTGACTAGCAAGACAAAGACTTTCAACAAGTAGTGGAACGGTGTGGCTACCATACACAATGACCAACCAGATTAGGCATGTGCCACTTACCATGACCAAATAATTTTTACTATGTGTGGTCAAAGTTGAAAACCCATGACATGGGTCACGACTTGTCAGAGGGGGAAACAATGGCCTGGGAATACTAGATACCAACTAGCACGTATAACGACCTTCATTCAGTAGTAGCACTGTGTAGCTACCATGCACAATGACCGACCAAAGTAGTCATATGTACTTCCTTTGACCAAAGAAATCCGCTGTGTGTGGTCAGTGTTGACAACTCATAACAAGTGTCACAAATGGTCTAAGGGGGAGACATTGGTTTGGGAACACCAAGTATCAACTAGCAAGCACAAGGACCTTCAATACGTTGTGGCACGATGTAAATACCATGCACGATGACTTACCAAAGTAGGCATATGTCACTGACCATGACCAAACAATGTCATTAAGTGTGGTAATATTTGACAACTCATAACACGAGTCACAGATGGTCAGGGTGGAAGATAATGGTTTGTGAATACTAGTTATTGACTAGCAAGTACATATACCTTCAATATGTAGTGGCACAGTGTGGCTACAATGCACAGTGACCAGCCAAAGTATGCATATGTCACTGACCACGAACAAATAATTTCACTTCATGTGGTCAATGTTGACAACTCACAACACAAGTCATAGATATTCGGAGAGGGTAACAATTATTTGGGAACACTAGCTATCAACTAGAAAGCACAAAGATATTCGATACGTAGTGAAACGGTGTGGTAACCATGTACAGTGACAAACCAAAGTAGGCATATGTCACAAACCATGCCCAAACGGATTTCACAGTGTGTGGTCAACGTTGAAAACTCATAACACGAGTCACAAATGGTCAGTGGGGGAATCCATGGGTTGAGAACACTAGTTATCAACTAGCAAGTAGAAAGATTTTCAACAAGTAGTGGCACGGTGTGGCTAGCGTGCACAGTGACCAACCAACGGATTCATATGTCACTGACCATGACCGAATAAGTCCACTATGTATGGTCAACATTGACAACTCATAACACGAGTCACAAATGGTCAGAGGGAGAGACAATGGTTTGGGAACCCTATGTATCGACCAGAAAGGACAAAGAACTTCAATACGTAGTGGCACGTTGTGGCTACTATGCACACCAACCAACCAAAGTAGGCATATGTCACTGACCGTGACCAAAGAACTTCAATATGGGTGGTCAACCGTCACCAACCATACCACGAGTCACAAACGGTCACATGGGGAAACAATGGTCTGGACATATCAGTTCTCAACTGGCAAGTGCAGCGACCTTCAATCAGTATAAGCACGGTGTGGCTACCATGCAGAATGACCGACCAAAGTAGGCATATGTACTGCCTTTGACCAAAGAAATCCGCTGCGCGTGGTCAACGTTGACAACTCATAATACGAGTAACAAATAGTCAGAGGGGGAAACAATTGTTTAGGAACACCAGGTATCAACTAGCAAGCAAAATGACCTTCAATACGTTGTGGCAAAGTGTGAATACCATGCACGATGACCAACCAAGGTATGCATATATCTTTGACCATGACCAAAGAATGTCACCATGTGTGGTAAACTTTGACAGCTCATAACAGGAGTCACAAATGGTCAGGGTGAAGATAATGGTTTGTGAATACTAGTTATCCACTAACAAGTACAGATACCTTCATTATATAGTGGCACAGCGTGGCTACCATGCACAGTGACCAACCAAAGTATGCATATGTCATTGACCATGACAAACGAATTTCACTTCATGTGGTCTGCATTGACAACTCATAATAGGAGTCACAGATGATCACAGGGGGAAACAATGGTCTCGGAACACCAGGTATCAACTAGGAAGCACACGGACCTTCATTAATTTGTGGCATGGTATGGATACCATGCACGATGACCAACCAAAGTAGGCATATGTCAGTGACCATTACCAAATAACGTCACCAAGTGTGGTAAACCCTGACAACTCATAACACAAGTCACAAATGGTCAGCGTGGAAGACAATGGTTTGTTAATACCAGTCATTGAGGAGCAAGTACACATACATTCAATATGTAGTGGCACAGCGTGGCTACCATTCACAGTGACCAACCAAAGTATGCATGTGTCACTGACCATGACCAACAAATTTCACTTCGTGTGGTCAGCGTTGAAAACTCACAACACGAGTCACAGAAAGTCAAAGGGGCGTACCTTTGATTTGGGAATACTAGCTGTTGACTAGAAAGCACAAATACCTTCAATACGTAGTAACACTGTGTGGTAACCATGTACAGTGACAAACCAAAGTAGGCATATGTGACTAACCATGACCAAACGAGTTTCACAGTGTGTGGTCAACGTTGAAAACTCATCACACGAGTCACAAATGGTCAGAGGGGGAAACAATGGTTTGGGAACCCTATGCATGGACTAGATAGGACAGATAACTTCAATACGTAGTGGCACGGTGTGGCTAATATGCACACCAAACTTCCAAACTAGGCATATGTCACTGACCATTACCAGAGAATTTCAATATGGGTGGTCAACGTTGACCAACCATAACACGAGTCACAAACGGTCAGGAGAGGAAACAATGGTTTTTGAAAATATCAGTTCTCAACTAGCAAGTACAACGACCTTCAGTCAGTAGTAGCACGGTGTGGCTACCATCAACAATGACCGACCAAAGTAGGCATATGTACTGCCTTTGACGAAAGAAATCCGATGTGTCTGGTCAACGTCGACAACTCATAATACGAGTCACAAATGGTCACACGGGGAAACAATGGTTTGGGAACACCAAGTATAAAATAGCAAGCACAAGGATCTACAATACATTGTGGCATGGTGTGGATACCATGCACGATGACCAACCAAGGTATGCATATGTCACTGGCCATGAAAAAAGAATGTCAGCATGTGTGGTAAACGTTGACAACTCATAACACGAGTTACAAATGGTCAGGGTGGAAGATAATGGTTTGTGAATACTAGTTATCGACTAACAAGTACAGGTACCTTCAATACCTTGGTTGGATCAAATACCTTTCAATGTAGTTGTACCAACCAAGGTATGCATATGTCACTGACCATGACCAACTTCACTCATGTGGTCAGCGTTGACAACTCACAACACAAGTCACTGATAGTCAGAGGGGGGTAACAATGCTTTGGGAACACTAGCTATCAACAAGAAAGCACAAAGATCTTCAATACGTAGTGACACAGCGTGGTAACCACGTACAGTGACAAACCAAACTAGGCATATTTCACTGACCATGACAAAAGAATTTGAATATGGGTGGTCAACGTTCACAACCCATAACATGAGTCAAAAATGGTCTGAGGGGGAAAACATTGTTTCACAACACTATGTATCTTCTAGCAAGTACAAGGATTTTTCGTATGTATTGGCACGGTGTGGCTATCATGCATAATGACCTACGCAAGTAGGCATACATCACTACTCATGACCAAAGAAGTTTAGTGTGTGTGGTCAACGTTCACAACTCATAATACAAGTCACGAACGGGCAGATGGAGAAACAATGGTATGGGAATACTCGGTATTGACTAGCAAGAATAAATACCTTTGATAAGTGGTGGCACGGTGTGGCTACCATGCACAATGACCAACCAATGTATGCTTGTGTCACTGAATATCATAAAAAGAGTTTCAATGTCTGAAGTCAACTTTCCTTCTTAGGGTTGGTCAATCGGAGCAATGGTTGATAGATTATTCAAGCTCAAAGTTGCAAATTTTGGAACCCCGTCTGCGTCAAATTTTTAAGATTAAACTAACTTTGTTATTGTTTATACTTTTGAAAACTACCATGTAATCTTATACTCCCTTATTTTATGCCCTTTATCCATAGGAACCATTCTAATTTCATTTGGACATCATATGAATACCATGCGAGTTGGCTTAGTGCTTATAGAGTTAGATTATGGAGCGGTAGGTCCTGGGTTTGAATCCTCGTACGCGCAATATAGAATAGGCTCGCCACCTGGGGGGGTGGGAGCGGCCGTGTTGTGAGACCTCAGCTCTACCTTCAAGCCTAAGCCGTGGGGGGGGGGGGGGGGGGGGGGGGGGTCANTAGGGGGTGTCATAATGTGGTCGCAAATCTGTCCTCCAGGTCGTCCACGGAACATCCCTCTAGGGGGGTGGGAGGGAGTATTCCAGTGAAGGCACCTACGCGTAACAAATCAATAAAAACCGACCTGCTTTCAAAGGGAGAAACCTTTTGCTATTTCTTTACTAGCAAGTACAAATACTTTCAACACGTAGTGGAACAGTGTGGCTACCATGCAAAATGACCAACCATATTAGGCATGTGCCATTTACCATGACCAAAAAATATTACTATGTGTGGTCAACGTTGACAACCCATAACATGGGTCACAAATTGTGAGAGGGGGAAACAATGGTTTGGGAATACTACATACCAACTAGCAAGTACAACAACCTTCAGTCAGTAGTAGCACGGTGTGGCTACCATGCACAATGACCGACCAAAGTAGGCATATGTACTGCCTTTGACCAAAGAAATCCACCGTGTGTGGTCAACGTTGACAACTCATTATACGAGTCACAAAGGGTCAGAGGGAGAAGCAATGGTTCGGGAACACCAAGTATCAAATAGCCAGCACAACGAGCTTCAATACGTTGTGGCGCAGTGTGGATACCCTGCACGATGACCACCCAAAGTAGGCATATGTCACTGACCATGACCAAATATTGTCACTAAGTGTGGTAAACTCTGACAACACATAACACGAGTCACAAATGATGAAGGTGGAAGATAATGTTTTGTGAATACTAGTTATTGACTAGCAAGTACAAATACCTTCAATATGTAGTGGCATATGTCACTGACCATGACCAAAGAATTTCAATATGGGTGGTCAACATTCACCAACCATAACACGAGTCACAAAGGGTTAGAGGGGGAAACAAGAGTCTGGGAATATCAGTCCCCAACTAGCAAGTACACCGACCTTCAAGCAGTGTAAGCACGGTATGGCTACCATGCACAATGACCGACCAAAGTAGGCATATGTACTACCTTTGACCAAAGAAATCCGCGGTGTGTGGTCAACGTTAACAACTGATAATACGAGTCACAAATAGTCAGAGGGGGAAACAATTGTTTGGGAACACGAGGTATCAACTAGCAAGCAGAATGACCTTCAATACGTTGTGGCACGGTGTGGATACCATGCACGATGACCAACCAATGTATGCATATGTAACTGACCATGTGTCAAGCAAACTTCAGCCGCAACTTCGCAGGGAAGGACCATCCGCGGGGAAGACCTGGATAGCCTGAGATCCGCGCACAGAATGTTGGCTCCTGTGGATGAGGTTGAGCAAAGGGTAGCGCAAAATCTAGGGACAGGGTGTCTGCAGGTGAGCACAATTACCTGCGGCGACTCCTCTACAACTAAGTGCATGATGCGGAGAAGAAAAAGACAGGACGCAGTAGTGAGAAATCCGCGGTACAAAGAGAACAAGGATGAGCCGCAGCAAGATCCGCGATCACTGACAAGGCGCAGGCAAATCAGTGGATGGACCGAGCAATAAAGGGAGAAACACCCAATCAGCATGAGTGACCAAGCATCAATCACGGAGGAACCTCTTGAGATGCACCGCGGAAGGCGAATTTTCATAGAACAACACAAAGACCACGTGCATGAGCCGTTGATGAAGAAGATAATTAGGAAAGGATATGCTGTGTTTGAGGACGAGACCCGCGGTGCGTAGCCGCACCGCATGGAGTCCAAGTAGGAGGGAGGGAAGATGGCTTGAGAGGGATGAGACCGACGGCGTGTAGACACACCGTGTGGAGTCCCAAGTAGATAAGTCCTAGATGGCACTAGTGCAACGTGAGCTCAGTCTTGCTTGCTTCCTTGAGCAATTCTTCGCATTCATGTAGTCCGCTGAGTTTATCAAAAACATTCACTCGCTCTCCTCTGCATTCACCACCCACTACCTCCATGCCTTTAGTAGCTCTTGGAATCTAGTCTACAGTCTGCGGGACTGTATGCGTGAAGAGCCAAAAGCTCGGTGAAAGGAGCTGCCTGCGGTGTCCTTGTTTGCACATGTCTGCGGAATGGGGATTCCGCGGAGAGGAGCTGGAAGCCATGAGGTGGCGGGCTCATGTGTGGCAAGAAGTGGACCGCGGAGTGTCATTCATCGGTGAGGTTTGTGCAGAAAGATCCAGACCTGCAGTCTGCAGACTATCGGTAGCTTGGAGCAGGTGTCTATGTTCCGCTTTATACCTAGCTTGAGCAGGTGTGTGAGAAGTGCATAGTCCGCGGATAGCGCAGAATAAGATCCCCGCGGAGAGAGTCAAGGGCGCGGCAAAACTGGGGGTATCATTGTCATGGTGCGGTGAGCGTGGATAGTTCCTTGCTCCTTGTTTAGCAGAACTGCACGCAACCTTCAGAAAAGTCATTGATGTCGGCAACAAGCGTTGTGTACCATGGTTGTAGGAAATGGCAGTAGCAGTCATCCGTGCGGTGTTTCTTGCCATGCCAAGCCACCATTTTCGAGGGCATTCAGAGTTCCTCGCCTGTGCTGTCCCGCACCCCAGTCAGCTCCTCACCCGGCGCTGACCCATTGGTCCAACACCAACGGGTGAACAACTGGCTAGAGCAGCTGCACTGGCGTCGCATCATGGACGATGTGGGCAAACGTGTGGAAGTGAAAACAATATCGGACCATGGCAGTCGTGGATCCAGCCAGTCCCAGCACGAGTCGGAGGGACAGGAGGCTGTGGTTACGGCACCACCTTGGTTTTTCGATCCCCAACCATCTTTGGAGCAGCACTTCGCTGGTGGAGGATTCGAGGTCCATTGCAAATTGGTCTACCGGCGTCGTGGCGGGCAGCAGCTGTTGGTTGCTGGCAGCACGGCAGGGCAGCACCCACCTCCGCCAGTGCATCCGCAAACTCTACTACAAAACCCCGAGGAATCATGAACCACCGGGATCCCAGTAGTGGACGACCAGCAGTCAATGATGGACTTATAGCAGACAGGACCACCGGTTTCCGCGCTTGGGATGCCCCTGGACTCGAACCTGCCGCGGCAGCTGGCAGGGATGGTTCCAGAGGGTACAACGGCAGGATCACCTATGATTGGCCTACAGTAGTAGGAGATGGTCCCACTAGCACTCCACCTAGGAAACGAGCTACTGGGGACACCGGTGCCCTCACAAGCATCGGGATGTGCGCAGTTGCCGGCAAATCAACCTCTGGAAAATCAACCTTCCCCGCCTGTGGGAGCAACGGCGGTAGAACTCGTCACACCCTCTCAGACGATGGGATTGCCACAGCCGCCGATGCACCTACTGCAATAGACAATGGGAGCCGGACAGGGAGGGGTGCAACTGTAGTCTTCCGCATCCGGAGCTGGGCCGCAGCAGATGCCTCTCTAGCTAAGCATGGGCGTACCACTAACGGGAACATGCCCATACGCCATACTGACGGCACCGCTGCAGCAGCAAGCATACCCATCCCAGGCGGCCGCAAATGTGCCACAAGCGGGAGCAATACCGCATCCACCGACACCTGGACTACCGATCCAGCAACCTTGGCAGTCCGTGTCGCAAGCAGGAGTGGCGGTTCAACCTCGTGTGGGGATGACACAGCCAAGAAATCATGGTGGGGGCATTGTTCACCAGGGTACCCCAGCCCAACCAACAGGGACTCAACCTCTTAGCCATCCGCAGCAGACGCTTGGGGGTGTGACGTAAATGAGCACCATGATTCAACCCCCTGCTACCACTCTGCCCTTATGGGTGATGTAGTACCAGCAGCCTATGGGCATGACACAAATGGGAGCGACACCATGGATACCCGTGACCAGCGCACTGCCGCAGCCACGAGTGATTGTTCATCGGCAATTACCCCACCAGCAGCTGGTTGGAGCAGTGTCCGCGGGAGCACTGCCGCCAATGTCACTACCAACGTTGATGATACAAGGTCACTCCCACCCACCACCGCAACAAACGCACACAGCCAATGTGGAACCAGCGGCTCAATCCTGTCCCGCAGTTGTGACTCATGCCAGCCAAGCTTATTGGGCACCCCAGGGGACAACACCATCGGCACCCGGGACCCATGCTCTGCCCCCTGGGATGGCATTCTTCTCCACACCTTACACCGCTATTGCACCAGTGCCTACCTATTGGTATGTGCTTCCCCCATCCATGCAGTCAGGCTTTCCCATGCCTGCGGGACGGTCACAGACGCCGAACCCTCCAACGGGACACTCCGCAACCCCGTCTGCAACCATTTCGTCACCACATGCTCTGACTACGTTGACGACTAACCGCAGTACCATTCCGCAGCTACAATATATCCGTTCCGAGCCCGCCAACATCCCGCGGTTGGACTCCTTTAAGGGTTTCCGAGAGGAGGATCCCTGGGTCTGGCTCAAACATTTTATCCTCTACGCTAGCATCGGCCGGATTCCGCCCGACCTTTGCCTTGCCACTGCGGAACTTCACCTCCAGGGGGCTGCAGTTGACTGGTACAATGCGCATGCACCTTTCCCATCTTTTGAGGACTTTGGCAATGCCCTCATCGGGCGCTTCAAGCACCTGACAAGGAAAGAAGCGCTACAGAAGATAAAGAAGGAGGTCATGCGCAAGGATGGTGATATCCACAGATTCTTGGACCAATACCTGACCTGGGCTTCAGTGGTCAAAATTCCGCAAGGGGAAGGCCTGCCACTATGGGTCCTACTACAAATCCTCATCCGTGCACTTCCCAATGAGATCAGCAACCTCATGATTGCTAACCACTACCATTCCCTCCGAGACGCGATGCGATACGCCAAATCCATCCTCACCAGACAGCGGTCCACCCGGCAATACCAGGGTGGTGAGACCCATGCATCCTCCCCTTCCCACGCCCTGCCCCCGCAGAAACAGAAGCCAAGAGCTTGCTACACAAGCCAGAGCCGGGAAACAATCTGGGACTACCCTCGTAAGCGACAGACAGCTCCGCATCCTGACCCAGTTTCCCAGGATCCTATGGTCCAGCATTGGCAGCAACCCTGTAGCCAGACGTGGCCGGGTCAGCAACAACAGCATCAGCGCCAGCAGCAGCAGCAGAAACAGCAACCGCATCCGCCCGCCACTAGACAAGACCAGGCGACCCCAAGGACAGGCCAGGGTATCTTGCCGTACCCGCCGCCAAACCCCGCGACCGGCGCCCGCAACGTAAAACTTGGTTTGCCCATGGTGGAGAACAAAATTACGGAGGTGACACTCACGCCTAAGGAAACGAAGTTCATTACACGATCCCGCCGGCTTAAGCTCCGCGGTTGGGACCTGTAGGAAGCTGCACAGCTCCAAAGCGACGTGCGGCGACGGGCAGAAGCTACCGAGGCCCGGCTGCAGGAGGCCGTCGCTGCCCGTTCCATGCGACCCCAAGAGAAGCGGTGCACCACGGATCCCGTACATACAAAGACTCTAGCTGCCGCAAATACCACGTCGATGCCTCAAACTACTCCCATCATGGCGGCAGATTCCACAGATCCCGTGGCTAAACTCTTTACCACTCCCATCGCCTCCATGATTTTCTTTGACTTCCTCCGCCTTCATCCCAAGCTGGCTCCGCGGCTCTGAGAAGAGTTTACTAGAGCTAATCATCGCCTCAAGACCGTTGGCATCTCCCTCGCTTGTACCACTCCGCCCCACGGCACCGAGAACACCTGACAAGCTGTGGTTGAGGTTCCACCAGGATTGACAACGGAGGAGATAGACTGAGGCTGGGCACTGTAGCCTCTGGAACCACCTTGCCGCGATGATCACCACTACGATGTTGCCTGTTGCGTGATTTAGATTTGCGGCCGCAAGATCCTTGCTATTATTGACACAAGGACAACCCACACGACCGTGGCCCTCCGCTACATGTGCCTCATTGGATGGATAGAGCGCATCCGTCCTACGCGCTGGTTGTTCAGCAATTCCGCTGGATGGATGGATTACGCGGACAGAGAGGTCCGGAGCTCACGTGTGCAGGTGGGTTCACTTCACGAACCAGTGGATGTCCAAGTCACACAGGCTTGGACCTACGACGTTCTCCTGGGCATGGATTATCTCATTCCTGGCGTGGCAGCCTCTTGTTTTCCCTGGGTGTCATGCAGCTCACCTCCGCCACGGGCAGAAAGGAGTTTGCCCTCATTACTGTGGGTGATCGAGTCACGGTGCCAGTGACCGGCAATTCACCCTTGTCCCTCTGAGATGCAGAGCAAGAAGATGCACACGTACGCTCACTACGTAGTCACATCCCTGCGGATGTCACTCTTGACGTGGAAGAGGTTCCCGTTGAAGAATGGCGTGAACTCTCTGCGGACCATGCGGAACCAGGGGTACGTGCCAGCCTTTTGGGGCTGTGGCAGCAAAGCAAGGAGGTGTTTGGCCAAGGCCTTCTCCTAGTTGACGACAATGACTTCTACCCCATCCGCGACCAGCTGCCACCTCACTCCCCACGATGGGACCACATTTTCCACCCTCGCCTCTCACCAGCCCAAAAGCAGGACATCCGGGACGTGCTGGACTCCTATGCCGACGTCGTTGCTGGCGCGGCGACAGACATAGGAGCTGTCAATGCCTTCCATGTCATCAACACCGACGCAGCTGCCGCGGTCAAAGAGAAAGTCCGTCGGATCCTCCCTGGCCAAGAGCAGATCATCACCAAAGGCCTCACGGAATTAAAGGCGTAGGGTGTGATAGTCCCCATTGTCAGTTCTTGGCGTGCCAGCGTGGTCATTGTCGGCACACAGGACGGGTCCAGACGCTTCTATGTGGACTTCCGTGACCTAAACCGCGTCACGGAGGAAGACGCCTATCCCATGCCACTGATTGTCAACATCCAAGAGCGCCAGCAAGGGCGCGGATGGTTCGCGAAACTCAACGTCAAGGCGGCCTTCCACGCCGTCCCCATGCTCCCAGACTCCATTGTCAAGAAGGCTTTCGTCACTCTCGAGGGACTCTACGCCTTCACCCGCATGCCATTTGGTCTCCGCAACGCCAGTGCCACGTTCCAACGTGTAATGGATTCCACCCTTTGCGGTATCCCTAACGTGAGCTGTTACATTGAAGACATCATGGTCGCGGCCCACAACTTGGTGGACCTCTTCTCCTCCCTCTCCGCCGTCTTCTCGGCTTTTCGCGCTACCAACCTCAAACTCAAGAATGCCAAGTATTCCATCAGTGCCGCGGAAATGGAATTCTCGGGGTTCGTCATGAGTGTCGAAGGCATAAAAACCGACCCCGTGAAGATTGCAGCAGTGTAGGAGTTTCGCCAGCCCATCAAAGCGGGGCAGGTCAAGATCTTTATCGGCGTTGTCTCCTTCTACCGCAAGTTCGTCCGCGACCACGCCCGCATCATCTGCCCACTGCAGCAGCTGACCCATCAGGACATGCCGTTTGAATGGACACCGGAGTGCGCTGCTGCCTAGGCAGAAATCAAGAATCGCCTGGTCACCGCGCCCATGCTTGAATTCCCTGATTTCAACCTTCCCTTCTCCATCACTACTAACTGGTCCCCGGACGGCCTCGGTGCCATCCTTTCACAGTCGATACAGGAACCAGTCCAGTGAGTGATAGCATACGCCAGTCGCACCCTCACTGGCTGTGAGCGGAACTACCCACCAGTGAAGGGCGAGTGCTTGGCTGTGTTGTGGGCACTCCAACACTTCCGCGACTACATCAGGAACGGTAAGCCTTTTACGGTACTGACCGATCATCAAGCGCTGCAATGGCTCATCACAACACAGAACCATTAGGGCATCTTGGCCAAGTAGGCCCTCCTCCTGTAGTGCTATAACATGAATATCAAGAACCAGCCCGTGCTCGCCAATCGGAACACGGATGCTCTCAGCCGCCTCCCTCACGGAGACTGGCCTCACTCCGTGAATCCGCGGGATAGCCTCCTAGACTCCCCTCCTACAACTGCTCCTCTCCCCGTGGACACTGAGCCTCATTGGGAGGGCGTTGCTCGTGAATTTACAGATGAGGAATCCATGGCTATGCACCAACTCCTGTCCGAACTGGAGCCAGCCGAATCCTTTGGCACCGCAGAGACCCTTCCGGCTCCCCATGCCCCAAGGTTCCAGCTCGCCCGCCGTTTCAATCCCACAATTCGCGGCTGTAAACTCGAGGAGATCGTGGCACATCTTCCCCCTCGCTCTTCACTGCCACGGTCACGCCAAACTCCCTCTACTGCGGCGGTCGCCACCGCTCCTCCGACGCTGTCCCCCATGCCCTCTGCCTCCCCTCTCCTTGACACGCATCACCCCCTTTCCCTGGTCCACTTCCTCCTTCACTCCCTTGCATCTGCGGAACGTCTCCAGACTCTCTTCTCCTCCTTGAATCCCTCCCTCTCCCCCGTGGGCATCCGTCTCTCCTGCACCCTCACCCGCGACACAAGTGTCTCCATGGTGGCCCATGCGACTGTTACGGCACACTCCCGCGTCCGGGAGGATGCATGTCGCGCGCCATGCACGTGGGCCCCTGCCCCGCGGATACCTGGTCCGCCGACACCTGCTGAGGTCCACGTGGCATGGTGTCACGTCTGGGTGTGTGGCGGAACATTTGTGGCCATCGTTGATACCGGAGCTACCCATACCACCATCGCGTTGCGGATGGCCCGCACCTTGGGGATTGACCATCTCATCGCCCCCACTCGGCTCCACTTCTCGATATCCACCGGTGCTATGGACGTGCCCATCGGTCATATTGTGGCCCTCCCCATCCAGGTCGCCAACGTGCATATACCGCACACCGTACAGGTGTGTGATGTCTGAACGTACGACATGCTCCTGGCGGCTGACTGGCTCGCGCCGCGTCAAGTGGAAATATTGCTTGGCGCCAGCATTCTTAGTCTCACTTCTGTCTCTGGCATTCGATCGTTCACTCCACTCTTCACCTCAGCTCGCCCGCACTCTGTCTCCTCTCACATGGTTCTCACACCACCAGGCTCTGGCACTCCTTTCACCCACCGCATCACTCGTAGCTCGGGTGCTAACCGCGGCACAGCCTCCGCAATGGCTCAACCTTCCAGCACGGGGTCTGCGTCTTCGAACAAGGATAGTGATGGTCACACGAGACGTGCCATCCGGCGACAGACCAGGGGCCGAGCCACGGTACCTACGGCTGGCACAGGATGTTCCGCGCCACCGGTTGCAGCAGCGTCACCTGGAGCACCTCCGGCATCAAGCCCTTCCGCGCGCCCAGCAGCAACAGGAGCTGCAGCGTCACCTGGTGCACCTCCGGCATCAGGCCCTTCCGCACGCCCAGCAACAACAACAGCAGCAGCGTCACCCACAACAAAGTTGACATCAAGCCCTTCTGCGCGTCCAGTAGTAAGAGCAGCCACAGCGTCACCTGGCGCACCTCCGGCATCAGTCCCTTTTGCTCTCCCACCGGCGACAGCAACAACGGCACCACCTGTATGATCTTCAATTTCTGGCTCTCTTGCAGTCCCAGTATCGCCGACACCCGCAAGTGCACCACCGTCACCTGGCTCTTTTGCGCCGATCGCCTACTCCTCCTCCCCACCAGCCTCACGAGGCACTCTGGCACGAGGGACACCGCGACCCCCGCTTAGTGCTTGGACAATCATGGAGGGCGCGCAGACCCACCTGGAGGAAAGCTCCTGTGACAGCGGAGAACAACCCGGAGCCAACCATCTGCTGGACGTGGTCAGCAGTGTCATCATACATTTGCAAGATGAACTCTCGGAGGCAGTCCGCACCAAGTTAGGGAGCTCCCTTTTCAACCCCGCCTGGCAGGTGGTCTTAAAGGGTGCGGCAAAAACTGCCCTTGCCCTTGGCCAGGGAGCTTGGCAAGCGCAACTACTAGAAACGGCAGGGGCCGAGCGTCTCATTTCGGCACTCCGCAACCTCTTGAATCTCCGCCCGGCGTTGGCCATGGAGGGAGTGGCGACATTCCTCGACACGGAACAACCAGACCGCCACGTGAATACTGCTCGCGAGTGGTGGTTCCTGGTCCGCCGCAATCAAACCGCGAACCCTACACGCCGCTGTGTGCACCTGCTCCAATACCGTGCCCGGGTGCTCACCATCTACCACGCCGCCTACATGCCGGCAGGAACAATGGAGGTACCAGACCGGAGGACCGCGGCGAAGGTATGGCAATGGGGTTACCTGTTCGGGCTCATCACCAATAGATGGGGAGTGCAGTACACGACGGCAGAGCAAAGAGACATCTCTGCGGCGGATCAGCAGCATGAAAACTGGTATGCCGCCATTGAAAAATGTTGGCAGCTGACCCAGGATGGTGCCCTGCGCCAATGAACCGTGACCGCGGTGGCCGAAGGGTTATGGAAGGTGCTTCAGAAGACACAAACTGCACTAACCGAGGAGGCGGTACGCCACTGGGCCCGTCAGGCCATCGATGTGTGTCGGGAGGAGAAACACCGCACTCTCACCGAGGCAGAAGAGGCTCAAAAGTATCTCCGTGACTCCCCCGAACTCACAAAAACGCGGGATCAGCTACAGGCCCTATGGCAACAGATGGTAGAGGAGCAGAGGCGGAATGTAGAAGCGGCGATAAAACAGGTGGCGACAAAGTTGATGGTTGAGACGATGACGGAGCCTGCGACATTGGAGGACAAAGCTGCTGCAGGACAAGAAGCAGCAACGGGAAGAGCGCAGATGACCGTGGAGACACTACAGAGGGCGATCACAACGGAGGCGGAGGGAGCAAGCGAGGAGGCAGCAATGGCAGCAACTGGACAAGTAGTAGGGAAGCAGGATGTAGAGCAGCGGGGAGAGGTGCAGGTGGAAACCGGGAGACGGACCCAGGATGTGCGCGCACAAGAAAGGACAGTTGCAGTCAGGAGAGAGACGCTGAAGAACACTCCGGGGCCAGAATTGTTGGCCGCCCTGCTGGACAAACAAGCCAAGCTTCAGAACCCGGCCAAGAGGGCCGGAGCATTCGCGACCGCCAACAAGCAAGCCACCTCACCCCATGCAGCATCAGTCAACCGTGTGGTTAGTCCACAAAGGGACTCAGCCGCAGGAAGACAAGCTCCGTCCGCATAAACCACGCCTACATCCCGCTGCCAAGGACAAGAGAAGTGGACCATCAAGGATAGCACCACTGATGCCCCCTCCGCTAAGCGCAGCAAGCAGCACCATCCCTCCCAAGGCGCCCGTCCGAGCATCGATCCGGCGTAGCTCGCACAGGTCGAGCGGGATGCTGTCCACGCGATGGAACTGCTTCTGGCGGTATTCCGCAAAGTCCCAATGCCAGCCGGCGCGGTCCCAACCCAGCTTCAACCCCTCATGGGAGGCACCGGTGCCACAACGCATTATGAGCGAGGGGCTAGGGAAATCGCCGTGGACATGGCAGCGAAGAAAATGGGGGGTTGGTGATCTCCAAGCTAAGTGAATCACCAGAGCCCGACAAAGAACAGCCTATCGCAAGGGGACCGGGCCTGCTGCGACTCCCAGAGGTAGCGACAGGGCAGAAATGAGAGGCGGAGACAGGCAAGGCCCGCGGAGCACGAGGGCGACGGCACACGGCACCACGAGAGGTGGGGCTGCACAGCCAGTGGGACGAAGGGGAGCTACGTGCGGTGGGGATCCTACGGCTCTTCCCAGTACCGGACAGCTGGAATAGAAAGCCACCTGCCTATGATGAGGAGCACCAGCGGCGCCTGCAAGCAATGAAGGCGGAGCAGGATGCAAGGTGTGCCCAGGGATTGCCGGCGATACAAAAGGAGAGGAAGAAGAAGAGAGGGGAGGCTGCCGCGGAGCAGAGAGGAAAGAAGGGACCTGTCGAAACACGTGATTGGCGGATCTGGCAGACCGCATACATCTTGCTCCACGCCACAACCAAGGAGCAGCAAAAAGCGGAGGCGATCAAAGTGTACAAGACCTTCGGAGCTCAGATGGGGGAGGAATACGACCGGCGAAAGAAGGACGACCTTGCCTGTCTCTATGAGTAGTATGCGTGGGAGGGCGGTCGCCTCTGGCGGACCACGCCACACATCATGTGGGTGCCTCCGCCCACCATGCAAAGAGCGATGGTTGAGGCCTACCACCGTCACCACCATTCTGGCGTACAGGCACTTAAAAGCGGCTGTCTCCCATCCTACATGTGCCAAACCTACTGGCAATCATGAAAGAGGTGGTGCAACACTGCGCACCATGTGAGTGGCACCAAAAAATCACGCCGCGGGACATGCTCATGTACTTGCCCTCTCCTATAGACGAGCACTTGGACCGCATCATCATCGACTTCCATGGGCCTCGCCCACGCTGCGCCCAAGGGGAGCGGTACTGGATTGCGGCAGTGGACCACTTCACCAAGTATGTATGGGTCATGGCTGTCCCCGACAAATCCTCCGAGGCGCAGCCCACTTCATCTGTGAGGAGATCTTCTACCGCTTTGGCAGTTGTCGCGTGGTGCACAGCGATAACAGCACAGAGTTCGCAGGAGCGTTCCGTGAAGAACTCATGGAGTGGGGTGTGCATCACGTGCACTCCAGACGATACCAACCTCAGTCCTAGGGTTAAGTCGAACGACTTCATGACATCGTGGAGCCGGCCGTGGTCACCGCGGAGGGCAGAGACTGGGGGGGAAACCCTAAAGAAGACCGCCCACTTCATCAACATCACCCCCAGCCACGTCACAGCGTTTTTGCCCCACACCCTCCTATTTGGAGAGCCTCCGCACGCGCCACTGGGCATGTCACAACCACCACAACAGCTGCCGCTAGATCTAGAAGAGCAGCAAAATGGCGGCTCAGAAGAGGAATGGGAAATGGCGAGACACAAAGAGGTGAAGGAGTGATACCACGCACAGTGCCAGAAGACGTCCGCAGTGAGAGCCGAGGCACGACTCCGGGCCTCTGTCTCAGCCTGGCATGGATGCAATGCCGCCGATTGACGCCTTAATCACAGGCCAATCAAGGAAGGGAATGTGGTCTACCTTCACCCATTGTGAGGCGCGTGGCATGAAGTAGAGAAGGGGCGGGTGGTGTACCGCGTGGCTACCGTGAATGCGGGATACGTCTGGCTGGAAGGGCCGGATGGATTCAGCAAGCGGAGCTACCCAGCCACCGAGTTTGTCCTGCTACCTCCGGCCTGGCAGACACACATACCAGGAACGGATGGAGAGCTTCCCCCACTCGATGAGCGCAAGGGTTTGAGGGGATGCCGTGCGGATGAGGTGTTGGAGCAGTGTGAGGCTCGGGTGTTGGAACAAGAGGAGGCATGGAGCCAAGAGTCTCAAGAGGAGGAACCTGCGGGCGGTTTGGATGTCCAGGAGGTCTCCGCAGGGGAGGTGCAAGCGAGGCAGAGTGGCAGGGGGAGGAGCAGAGGGGCGAGCAGCGGCAGGAGCAACAGGAACGGCTAGAGCAGTCAGGGTCACGGGCTGCAGGGACATGACCCTAAAGGTGCCGGATGCTACTCTGCGGAGAAGCGCACCCATGAGCCCTCGCAACCTGGCTAGCTACACGGGCCCGTGCGTGGTGTGTGGGGAAAACCTGCCCGAGGCACAGCTCTTGAAGGTCGTCTGCTGTGTCTGCGGCCAACCAGCGCACCAAGGGCTGGCCAAGATCTGTATTGGGCCAAACCGCACGTGTATGAAGTGCATCAAGGAGGACCAGGAAGAAGACACGAATCAGACGAAGGAAGGAGACGATGGAGCCGGCCCAGAGTTAGGAGGAGGAGAGGAATGCAAAAGAAGGGATCCAAAGGAAGAAGAGGAAGAGGAGGAGAAAGAGGAAGAACAAGCGGAGGCACGGCAATGACCCCGCACGGTTTCAGGGACCACCATGCGGTGGTGGCAGGAGGAAGGACGGGTGGCAGCAGCGGAGCAGGCCCGGAAGAAAAAGGAGAACGAGACGTGCGCCCAGTGTGGGCACCGCTGGGGCAGAACGGTGTAGGACTACGAAGGGTGTCGCCGGAAGATATGTGAGAAATGCCTGGAACAGCCGCGGAATGCCAAGGGGGGGCGAAGCGGACCAAAGAAGTGCAGGCGGTGTCGCCGAGCAGTCAAACATCACCTCCGAGTAAGGGAGCCAATGCGGGTAACCACAAAAGGAGAAGAGGTGGACTCAAAAGAAGAGGAAGAGCAGGACTCGCCCACAGCAGCCGCGGAGAACTGCCCCACCTGTGTCAAGGCGGTCAGATGGGTGAACACTGTACTCGATACAACAAGCTGGCCCATCATGGTTGCCTTGTTACAGGCAGCTCGTTATGGGCGAGGCAGTGCCACAAGTGCATGGGAATGGCCACCGTGGAGGAAGGGTCCTCGCTGTCTTATGATGAGGACACCTTGGCCCCAGCCTGTGGGGCATGCGTAGAGGTCGTGGACGAATTCAGCAAGCCTTGCGGAATGTGCAAGACTATGTGCCACTTGTAGTGTGGGGTGCACGGGAAGGAGGGCAGTTGGAATTGCAACAGCTGTCGCAACAAGACGCGGAAGATCAAGTGGAAGTTCTCCAACAAATGGTCTTGCAACAGAGACAACTGCGGCGGTCGGCTCGAGGGGATGGTCGCTGCGAACAATGCGGAGGCATCACACACGAACATTGCACCGAGGAGGAGGGGCGGAGTAGCGAGGGTAAGAAGATCTGCCGATGCTCAAGCTGCAAGAAGTACAAATGAGCACCGCACTGCTCCTCATGCAAGCAGTTGATCAACGCGCCCACAACTGGGGCGCGGTGTGAAGGATGCAGACTCTTCGTCCACAAGGAGTGCGCGGAGAAGTTCCAGCTAAAAGGAGGGGATGTAGAGAAATACTACACACTGTGCCAAGAACAAAACCGTCCAAGGCCCCGCAACCACTTCAAAAGGATGACTTGCTGAAAGACTCTGGGGCCGAGTCTTACGAAAAGGGGGGGTTGGGGGCATCAATGTCAGGCACACTTCAGCCGCAGCTCCGCAGGGAAGGACCATCCGCGAGGAAGACCTAAGCAGCCTGAGATCCGCGCACAGAACGCTAGCTCCCACGGACGCGGTTGAGCGAAGGGTACTGCGGAATCTAGGGGCAAGGTGTCCGTAGTTGAGCACAATTACCCGCGGCGATTCCTCTACAACTAAGTGCATGATGCGGAGAAGAAAAAGGCGGGACGCAGTAGTGAGAAATCCGTGGTACAAAGAGAACAGGGACGAACCACAGCAAGATCCGCGATCACTGACAAGGCATAGACAAATCAGCGGATGGACCGAGCAATCAAGTGAGGAATACCCAATCAGCATGAGTGACCAAGCATCAATCACGGAGGAACCTCTAGATACGCACCGTGGAAGGCAAAGATTCAAGGAAGAACACGAAGACCGCGTGCATGAGCTGCGGATGAATAGGATCATAAGCAAAGGAAATGCCGTGTTTGAGGACGAGACCCACGGGACAAAGCCACGCCACGTGAAGTCCAAGTTGGAGAGAGGGAAGACAGCTTGAGAGGGATGAGACCGACGGCGTGTGGACACACCGTGCGGAGTCCCAAGGAGATAAGACATAGATGGCACTAGCGCAACGTGAGCTTTGTCTTGCTTGCTTCCTTGAGCAATTCTCTGCATTCATGTACTCCGCTGAGTTTATCAAAAACATTCACTCGCTCTCCTCTGCGTTCACCACCCCACTACCTCTGTGCCTTTTGTAGCTCTTGGATTCTTGTCCGCGGTCTGCGGGACTGTATGCGTGAAGAGCCAGAAGCCCGGTTGAAGTGAGCTGCCGGCGGTGCCCTTGCTTGCACATGTCCGCAGAACGGGGATTCCGCGGAGAGGAGCTGGAAGCCACGAGGTGGCGGGCTCATGTGTGGCAAGAAGTGGACCGCGGAGTGTCATTCATCGGTGAGGTTCGTGCGCAAAGGTCAAGACCTGCAGTCCGCGGAACTGTCAGTAGCTTGGAGCTAGTGTCTGTGTTCCGCTGTATACCTACCTTGAGCAGGTGTGTGAGAAGTAAGGGTGCACACCAAATCCTGGGAATCATGAATCTTATTCGTGAGCCTGGTACCGGATCCGGATTCGCGAATCCGGATCCACCTTCTGGATTCAAATCGGGATCCCCAAATCCCAAGACAAGGGGGGGGGGGGTCGATGGGAGTACGCGCTCCTCTTTGTCAGCAGTCCTCAATGTTAGGAGACCTGCCGCCAGAATCCTCACGACAGACTGTCGCGACAGCCTATCCTGGCTCTGCATTGCTGTCGCCGACAGCAACATGAAGATGCTGGCAAATTTTTTAGCAACCTCTCATTGGTCCGTAATCCTTCAAACCAATGAGAGAGCAAGGGTGTTCCCACCGCTGCTTTCTTGCGGGTCCACAGAGTTGGAATGGTTCACATTCCTATGTGTGTGTACAAACTGTTTGAGCGTCTTAAGCCGTACAACTTCAGTCGTTTTCTTGTCGAGAGTAGAACAAGCAAACGACTAATGATTCGCCGTTGAAAGTGACGGCGAAGACGAGAAATCTGTGGCAATCATGTGGACAGTCATGAGCCATGGACGCCGCCGATGGCACCACGTGGTCCAGAGGCGCCCATCTGGCAGTGTGAGCATTGCCAACCCTGTGCTTCTCTGTCTGTTGACGCCAACGCATCGGCTGGCAGCCGACGTCTGACCGCCGATTTGACAGCCGTCGGTTGTCAAATCGGTGGTCAATACATGAACTGAACCATCTGTGATGGTACAGTCAAAAATTGTCTACCCGTGATGGTCCATCACGGGTAGACAGATTTTGCACATGCAGGTGTGGATGACATCCAGTTTGGCGTGCAAATCTACAAATGGTGAATGACAAACCAAATACTCGGAAGCATGGCGTGGCAAGGTATTGATTGGTCAGTACAGAGTTGGTCAAAAGCTTTCCGCCAACTGTAGGTTTGCATCGCTTCGATCCCCGCACATCACCATTTTGGACACCGGAACATCTCTGAACGAAGTCTATTGGCTGCGGACGAACGTGTAGAGATGGGAAGGACTAATGCAAACCGTGGAGACCCACGATTGACGACCCAGATTTTGTTGGGAAAGAACAGACGACGGCGTACACATAGTACTTTTGTGTTTATTCCCTTGATGGCAGGCGGACTTCTCTACACCATCCGCAGGACAGTATGAGTTGTTCCCCTTCATATTGAGAGAAACACGGCCTTTAGTCCATTTTGAGGGCATCAGTCGCGTGAGTAGCGCGTAACGTCTACGAGTCGTCAACAATGACAGCAGACGCCGGGCTACCGATGAGTGATCAGTCATCCGACTCTCGGGCGACTGATCACCGATCGGTGGTGACCAGTCACAAATCACTGAGGTGTTACTTGCAGACATCCAGGACTTCGCCTCATTTGGGGTCGTGACCCTCGCGAGAGGGCATATTGGCACTGGCTGGGCCACCATGGCAGACGATGCTGCCGTCACCATGACTGCTAGGGCGGAGGACGAAGACGACGATGATGACGAGGAGGAGGAAGTTAGGGACAAGCGGAAGTTGGCTGGCAAGGAGGCGAGTGTGGTTTGGCAGGTGCTCAAAACCTTTGTGCACCCGACTAAAGGACCGCGTGCACAATGCTCGATGTGTCCCAAGGACCTCTCCAACAACGACGGCACCACCTCAGCATTGTGGAAGCACTTGCATCTCAAGCACCGGGCGTGGTATTTGGAGCTGAAGGAGGAGGAAGTAGTCGCAAAGTTCAGGATTGCCAGCGCCAATGTTGCAAACGTAGCTGCTGAACAGGGGGAAGGAGCAGCTGCAATGGTTGTGGCGGTGAATGCAGAGAACTCAGTGATCGGTCGGGGGGTGGCTGCTGTTGGTGCAGTGTTCAGCAAGCTCTACTTCCAGAGCTGCATTTGGAAGCATGTTATATACAAGAACTTCAGCTTCCTGTCGATGGAGAGCAGCTGGCTGCAACGTGCCTTCTGGCATGGGAACCCGGCATGCGACCTCCCTGTTCGCATGACCGTCAGTCGGCAATTTGTCATAGCTGCCACAGCATTCTGCAAACGCATCAAGAAGATGCTAGCGGAGGTCACGTCGGCCATCAACTTCACAACAGTTGGGTGGAAGGGCGAGAACGCAATGAAGTACCTCGGCGTGACCGCGCATTGGATCGCCGACTTTCAAGTGATGTGTCACGGTGATGGATGTGCTTTGTATGCAGGGTACTGGTCAGGGTTTAATGCAGTGCAGGGTGCTGGACACATTTTGCAGGCTGGTGGTCAGATTTTGCATGGCAGCTGGACAGATTTTCCAGGCTGCTGGTCAGACTTGTGCGCAGTGCAGGCCCTGACATGCAGTGCTAGACAGATTTCGCAGGATATAATTTGTGTAGAGGACATTTTTTGTGTGGTGGACAGAATTAGTGTGGGCTACCTTCCATCATTTCTTTTGCATTGCGTAACATTATGTTGTGTTGCAGGTGAAGACACTTGCACTCTCCTTCCCCACTCTCCCCGTCAGCCCCAATGCACATAACACCTTCGACGCGCTGGCAACGGCACTGAAGCAACATGGGCTGTTCGACAGGATTTTTTGCCTAACTGTCGACAACAAGTCCACGAATGACGCAATGATCAACAACTTCATCATCCCGTGTGCGGAGTCGTCGCTTTTGCCGGAGGACCACGTCCGTTGCGTGTGTCACATCATGAACCTAGCGGTGAAGGATTTGCTAGGCCACCCGAGGATGGAGACCATCGTCTCCAAGGCCCACGCCGTCACAGTTTTTGTGACTCGCTCTACCACGAGGGAGCAGTCTCTCATCAACGCTGCAACGGCAGCCAACGTGAAGTACCTCTCACTCCACCTCGACATAGAAACGAGGTGGAATGCCACCCTCGACATGATGGAGCGCATCCTCATCCTGAAGCACGTGCTACTGGCGTGGCTTGACAGCTATGGCAACGAGGGAGAGCTCCTCAAGCCAAGCCGCGACGAGTGGCGGCTGATGACCCTCCTCATCGTGGTGCTCAAGCCATTCAAGTCGTACACCAACGACATCAGCGGCTCCAACTGTCCCACCCCGAACCTCGTCATCCCGTTTTTTTAGTCCATAATGGACAAGATGGCATCGTGGCAGGTGAAGGCGATCATGGCTCGTGACAAGAGCAAAAAGAGAGAAGCGACAAGGAGGCTGGACGCCAAGGAGCAGCTGCTGTTGGACATCAAAAACGCGTTCAATGACGTGGAAGACAAGCTGAAAACGTATGCTCGGCTTCTCACACCTCGCCACCAGCTTGCAACTGCTGCAGACCCCTGCTTTCGGCTTAGGTGGTACGAGCGCACGCACAAGCTTATGGGCTTACGCACAGCAGCAGACTTGCACAGCAAGTTGGTGACGCTTTTGCGACCCTACCATGAACGGGTGGTACAAGCGCAGGAGGAGGCAGCGGCAACGGCACCAGTAGCAGAAAATGCTGCAGCAGCAAATGCTGCATCATCCACTGCAGGCACGGGTAGTTCTTAGGGCACTGAGCAAAGCCAGCAGAGCCAGCAGAGCCAGCAGAAACAGCAGCATGGTGGACAGCAGCAGGGGAGACAGTTGCAGGTTGGGCAGCAGCAGCAAGGGTCTAGTCTCCCAAGTGGCACACGTTAGCTTCGTCCGCGTCCTCCACCACATACGGAGGATGATGCGCTATTGGAGGAGGCCTTGGCAGACCCTCACAAGGATCCGTTTGAAGAGCCGAAGGCACCTGCAGAGATAACGGAGATGTCAACGCTGAAGGTAGAGGTGGTTTTGTGGGAAAAAATGCCGAGGAAAGCCGGGACGTGCAAGGTGCTCCAGCACTACAGGAAGATTCAGATGCAGTTCCCTACATTCTTCCTTGATGTAATGGATGTGCTTGCATTGCCTGCTACCTCCATTCCTTCTCAGCGTTTGTTTTTGCTTGGCAGGCATGTGATCACCGATTTCAAGCACTCGCTTGCACACTTAACGGTGGAGAACCTCCTCACTATGAAGAGTTGGATCAACGAGAAGTCCCTGCTTGACTTCCCCGTCTCTCCTCATGGCGTTGTCGTACCCGAGTACAGAGAGGAGGAGATGCGCATCAGCAACTTGCGGAAGAGAGCTCGTGAGGAGGGGCTGGTTGGCGTGGCGTGCGAGGAGTTAGAGGGACTGAGTTTGTATGTAAACGAGGAGGAGGAGGATGAGGACGACGGAGACGAGGAGGACAATGAGGATGAGGAGGATGCAGGGGAGGATGGCGAGGATCAAGACGTGATGGAGGTTGCATTGTAGATGCATCCCCCATTAGGTATGAATGCCACCTTGTTGCTCATCTGTTGTCATTGCGTAACAGAATTGCTATTTGCTGATTCTACTATCTTGCAAAATCTGCTCAATAGATCATTCCACCTGTTTGAATTGTTGTTGTACATTTCTCAGCAAATTCCGTACTAAATGATGTTGCTTATGCTGTTTCAAACAAAACTTCCGATAATATTTCATGTACCAAATTTCATGGTGTTTAATAATCTCATATACGTCCAGATATCCAAATGAAGCAATGACTTGGCACGATAGTGACAATGTGTAGGTGCAATCGTCTATGAATGCACCAGCACAATTGTGTTAACATGTTACACTACAGTCAACAAAATACAGTCAAAGAAGTAACTGTGCATGTTAGCTGTGGTGCGGCCGATCATTGGTGAAGTGTTGCATCGGTATGTTGGTGCAGTGAGAGTTGTTCATGTGTATACCATGTAGAAAGAAAATGGTGGAGAAAAATGTTGGGGAATTAAAAAAAAAGGACTGGTGGACTCACAAAACACACAGGGCATATCTAAAAGACTCGTTCAAGATGCGTGAATCCTTGGGATCCGCGAATCCAGATCCGGATTCGCGAATCGAGGCCTGTTCTGGATCCAGACTCGCAAATCCGGATCCTACCTCAGATCCGGGAATCTTACCTGGTGTGCACCCTTATTACTAAGTGCATAGTCCGCGGATAGCGCGGAGTAAGATCCCCACGGACAGAGTCAAGGGCGCGGCAACTTTGGGGGTATCACCATGACAAAAGAGCGTCACCATGTGTGGTAAACTTTGACAGCTCATAACACGAGTCACAAATCGTCAAAGTGGAAGATAATGGTTTCTAGATACTAGTGATTGACCAGCAAGTACAAATAACTTCAGTATGTAGTGGCACAGTGTGGCTACAATGCACAGTGACCAACCAACAAATGCATATGTCACTGACCATGACCAAAGAATTCAACTTCATGTGGTCAATGTTGACAACTCACAACACGAGTCACGTATAGTCAAAGGGGCTAACAACAGTTTGGGAACACTAGCTATCAACTAGAAAGCGCAAAGACCTTCGATACGTAGTGACACGGCGTGGTAACCATTTACATGAACAAACCAAAGTAGGCATATGTCACTAACCATGACCAAACGGATTTCACAGTGTGTGGTCAATGTTGAAAACTCATAACACGAGTCACAAATGGTCTGTGGGGGAAACCATGGGTTGGGAACAATAGTTATCAACTAGCGGGTAGATCGATTTTCAACAAGTACTGGCACGGTGTGGCTAGCGTGCACAGTGACCAACCAAAGGATGCATATGTCACTGACTATGACTGAAGAAGTCCACTATGTGTGGTCAACATTGACAACTCATAACACGATTCACAAATGGTCAGAGAGAGAAACAATGGTTTGGAAACCCTATGTTTTGACTAGAAAGGACAAAGAACTTCAATACGTAGTGGTACGGTGTGGCTACTATGCACACCAAACAACCGAACTAGGCATATGTCACTGACCATGATGAAAGAATTTCAATGTAAGTGGTCAACATTCACCAACCATAACACTAGTCACAAACGGTCGGATGGGGAAACAATGGTCTGTGAATATCAGTTCACAACTAGCAAGTACGGCGACCTTCAATCAGTATAAACAGTGTGGCTACCATGCACAATGACAGACCAAAGCAGGCATATGTACTACCTTTGACCAAAGAAATCCGCTCTGTGTGGTTAGCGTTAACAACTCATAATAGGTGTCACAAATGGTCAGAAAGGGAGACAATGGTTTGGGAACACCAGGTATCAACTAGCAAGCACAATGACCTTCAATAATTTTTTGCACGGTGTGGATACCATGTACGATGACCAACCAAAGTAGGCATATGTCACTGACCATGACCAAATGATGTCACTAAGTGTGGTAAACTTTGACAACTCATAACACGAGTCACAAATGGTCAGAGTGGAAGACAATGGTTTGTGAATAATAGTCATCAAGTAGCAAGTACAAATACCTTCAACATGTAGTGGCACAGCGTGGCTACCATGCACAGTGACCAACCAAAGTAGGCATATGTCACTGACCATGACCAAATGATGTCACTAAGTGTGGTAAACTTTGACAACTCATAACACGAGTCACAAATGGTCAGAGTGGAAGACAATGGTTTGTGAATAATAGTCATCAAGTAGCAAGTACAAATACCTTCAACATGTAGTGGCACAGCGTGGCTACCATGCACAGTGACCAACCAAAGTAAGCATATGTCACTGACCATGACCAACGAATTTCACTTCATGTGGTCAGCGTTGAGAACTCGCAACATGAGTCACAGATAGTGAAAGGGGGGTCACATTGGTTTGGGAACACTAACTATTGACTAGAAAGCACAAATACCTTCAATACGTAGTGACACAGCGAGGTAACCATGTATAGTGACAAACCAAAGTAGGCATATGTCACCAACCACGACCAAACGAAGTTCACAGAGTGTGGTCAACGTTGAAAACTCATCACACGAGTCACAAATGGTCAGAGGGGGAAACAATGGGTTAGACACACTAGTTATCAACTAGCAGGTACGAAGAACTTCAACAAGTAGTCGCACGGTGTGGCTAGCGTGCACAGTGACCAACCAAACGATGAATACGTCACTGACTATGACCGAAGAAGTCCACTATGTGTGGTCAATTTTGACAACTCATAACACGAGTTACGAATGGTCAGAGGGAGAGACAATGGTTTGGGAACTCTATGCATGGACTAGAAAGGACAAATAACTTCAACACGTCGTGGCACGGTGTGGCTAATATGCACACCAAACATCCAAACTAGGCATATGTCATTGACCATGACCAGAGAATTTAAATCCGGATGGTCAAGGTCGACCAACCATAACACAAGTCACAAACGGTCAGGGGAGGAAACAGTGGTTTGGGAGTATCAGTTCTCAACTAGCAAGTACAATGACATTCAGTCAGTAGTAGCAAGGTGTGTCTACGATGCACAATGACCGACCAAAGTAGGCAGATGTACTGCCTTTGACGAAAGAAATCCGATGTGTCTGGTCAACGTCGACAACTCATAATACGAGTCACAAATGGTCGGAGGGGGAAACAATGGTTTGGGAACACCAAGTATCAAATAGCAGGCACAAGGAGCTACAATACATTGTGGCACAGTGTGTATACCATGCACGATGACCAACAAAGATATGCATATGTCACTGACCATGAAAAAAGAATGTCACCATGTGTGGTAATCTTTGACAACTTGTAACACGAGTCACAAATGGTCGGGGTGGAAGATAATGGTTAGTGAATACTAGTTATCGACTAGCAAATACAAATACCTTCAATATGCAGTGGCACAGCGTGGCTACCATGCACAGTGACCAACCAAAGTATGCATTTGTCACTGACCATGACCAACGAATTTCACTTCACGTGGTCAGCGTTGACAACTCACAACACGAGTCACTGATAGTCAGAGGTGGGTAACAGTGGTTTCAGAACACTAGCTATAAACTAGAAAGCACAAAGACCTTCAGCGCGAAGTGACACGGCGTGGTTACTGCGTACAGTGACAAACCAAACTAGGCATATGTCACTAACCATGACCAAAGAATTTCAATATGGGTGGTCAACGTTCACAACACATAACATGAGTCACAAATGGTCGGAGGGGGAAGATATGGTTTGAAAACACTATGTATCTTCTAGCAGGTACAAAGATTTTTTGTATGTATTGGCATAGTGTGGCGTCCGTGCACAATGACCTATCCAAGTAGGCATACATCACTGCTCATGACCAAAGAAGTTTAGTGTGTGTGGTCAACGTTCACAACTCATAATACAAGTCAAAAATGGGTAGAGGGAGAAACAATGGGTTGGGAATAATCGGTATCGACTAGCAAGTGAAAAGACCTTCGATAAGTGGTGGCACGGTGTGGCTACCATGCACAATGACCAACCAAAGTATGCTTGTGTCACTGAATATCATAAAAAGCGTTGTACTGTGTGTAGTCAACTTTCCTTCTTACGGCTGGTTAATCGGAGCAATGGTTGAGAGGTTATTCAAGCTCAAAGTTGCAAAATTTGAAATTCGGTCTGCGTCAAAGTTTTATAAGTAAACTAACTTTGTTATCATTCATGCTTTTGAAAAGTACCCTATAATCGTACACCCCCTTATTTTATGCCCTTTACCCATAGGAACCCTTATAATGTCATTTGGTCATCATATGAACACCATGTGAGTTGGCTTAGTGCTTATAGAGTCAGATTCAAGCGCGGTAGGTCCTGGTTTTGAATCCTCGTACACGCAACAAAGAAGAGGCTCGCGACCTGGGGGGGGGGGGGGG
>SZWC01004010.1:0-38506 GCA_023375785.1 Penium margaritaceum | reverse complement strand
GGTCTTCTTTATACTGTTCCTTAGTTGGACAACTCTGTGAGGAGAATCTAAGGCCAGATTGTGTAATTAGAATGAGGAATGAGCCTGGTACATATAGTCCTAGGCCTGGCTTCTAAGGTGTGTGGGCAGTGACACTTTTGGGGTGGTCACTCCAAACCACCTCACCAGTCCGCCAATTGGCGCATCCACTGACCGCCAAGTGGCGCACTCTCCTCATGCATGGAGAAATGTCTAAGAAACTTCCCCTATGCTAGAAGGTCAAAAAACCTCCTGCGCACATCAAGGCTCGATCGTAGGACCTGTTGTCCCTAAGTCGAACATGCTATCCGTTGCGCTACACTTCTGGTGTCTCGCTTGGACTTGCACCACGAACAAGGTTTGGGGGACTTACTCCAAGGGAGCAGTGCATGCCCAACCTGTCCGTCAACCCATAGCAGTGGCCATGGGGCATAGAAGAACAACATTGTGCTTGCTCTTGTTGTCTTGGCCTTGCTCTCGTTATCGTTTTTGAAATGTAGGTCTCTTATAATCTCAAAGTCTCAGGTAAACACTCCACATTGAACTTGTACACTCAAACTCTGTGTGATACACACGGCAGACAATTGTTGTGCACTTCAATTGAGTAGTATGTCGTACACATTTGTCAAGAGATCTCACATATTGCACAGGTACATGGCTCGTCTTTTGCTATATCCAACGGTATGCTGCATTACTCAAATGGTGATGTACGGACGAAGCACTGCTTTTCCTAAGACGACGTCTATTTGTAGTGAGTGCTACACGCCACACGACTAAGACTAGAAAGAGTAGAATTACAAAAGCCATAAATACTCAGGTGGTCTTGGGCTTGCTCCAGTTGTTTTGGGTTTGCTCAAATTGTCTTTGGCTTACTCCAATTGTCTTGGGCTTGCTCCAGTTTTCATGGCATTACTCCAGTTATCTTATGATTGCTCCAGTTGTCTTGGGCTTGACCCAGTTATCTTGGGCTTGCTCCAGTTGTCTTAGGCTTGCACTAGTTGTCTTGGCCTTGCTCCAGCTGTCTTGGACTTGCCATATCTGTCTCGGCCTTGCTCCAGTTATCTTTGCCCTGGTCCGGTTGTATTGGCTATTTTCCAGGTGTCCTGGGCTTGCTCTAGTTGTCTTGGGCTTGCTTAAGTTGTCTTGGCCTTGCTCCAGTTTTCTTGGACTTGCTTTAGTTGTCTTGGGCTTGCGTCAGTTGTCTTGGCCTTGCTTCAGTTGTCTTGGCCTTGCTCCAGTTGTATTGGCATTGCTCCAGTTGTCTTGGGCTCGGTCCACTTCTCTTGGGCTTGCTCCAACTCTATTGGGCTTGCTCCAGTTGTCTTGGTCTTTCTCCAGTTGTCTTGGGATTGCTCCAGTTGTCATGGCCTTGCTCCAGTTTTCTTGGACTTGCTCAAGTTATCTTTGTCTTGCTCCAGTTGTCTTAGCCTTGTTTCAGATGTCTTATACTTGCTCTAGTTGTCTTGGGCTTGCTCCAGTTGTCTTGTGCTTGCTCCAGTTGTCTTGGCCTTGCTCCAGTTGTCTTGGCATTGCTCCATTTGTTCTCGGCTTGGTTCACTTGTCTTGGGCTTGCTCCAGTTGTATCGGGCTTGCTCCAGTGATCTTATGTTTGCTCCAGTTATCTTGGGCTTGCTCCACATGTCTTTGCCTTGCTCCAGTTGTATCGGGTTTGCTCCACTTGTCTTGGTCTTGCTCTAGTTGTCTTGGCCTTGCTCCAGTTATCTTTGGATTTCTCTGGTTGTCTTTGGCTAGCTCTAGTTGTCTTAGCCTTGCTCCAGCTGTCTTGGAATTGATCCACTTGTCTTGGGCTTCCTCCTATTGTCTTAGGCTTGCTCCAGTTGTCTTGCCCTTGCTCTAGTTTCTTTGGCCTTGCTCCACTTGTTTTGGGCTTGCTCCAGGTGTGTTGGTCTTGCTCCAGTTCTCTTGGCCTTGCTCAAGGTTTTCTGGGCTTGCTCCCGTTGTCTTAGGCTTGCCCCAGTTGTCTTGGGTTGCTCGAGTTGTCTTGTCCTTGCTCCTGTTGTCTTAGGCTTGCTCCCGTTGTCTTGGGCTTGCCCCAGCTGTCTTGGGCTTGCTCCAGTTGTCTTGGGCATGCTCAAGTTGTCTTGCCTTGCTCCAGTTGTCTCGGGCTTGCACCAGCTGTCTTGGCCTTGCTCCACTTGTCTGAGGCTTGCTCCAGTTGTCTTGAGCTTGCTCCAATTGTTTTTTTCATTGATCCAGTTATCTTCGGCTTACTCTAATTGTCTTGGGCTTGCCCCAGTTGTCTTGGGTTTTCTCCATTTGTCTTGGGCTTGCTCCAGTTGTCCTGCCTTGCTCTAGTTGTCTTGGGCTTGCTCCAGCTGTCTTGGCCCTGCTCAAGTTGTCTTGGGCCTGCTCTAGTTGTCTTGGACTTGCTCGAGTTGTCTTGGGCTTGCTTCAGCTGTATTTGCTTGCTCCAGTTCTCCTGGCCTTGCTCCGGTTTTCTAGGACTTGCTCCTGTTGTCTTGGTCTTGCTCCAGTTGTCTTGGGCTAACTCCAGTTTTCTTGTCCTTGCTCCTGTTGTCTTAGGCTTGCTCCAGTTGTCTTGGACTTGCCGCATTTGTCTTGGGCTTGCTGTAGTTGTCTTGAACTTGCTCCTGTTGTCTTGGCCTTGCTTCAGTTGTCTTACGCTTGCTCCAGCTGTCTTGTCCTTGCTGCAGTTGTCTTGGGCTTACTCCAGTTGTCTTGGCCTTCCTCTAATTATATCAGGCTTGCTTCAGTTCTCTTGGGTTTGCTCCAGTTGTCTTGGCCTTGCTCAACTTTTATTGGCCTTGATCCAATTGTCTTATGCTTGCTCTAGTTTTATTGGCCTTGCTTCACTTGTCTTGGGCTTGCTCTAGCTTTCTTGGCCTTGCTCCAGTTGTCTTGGGCTTGCTCCAGCTGTGTTGGCCTTGCTCTAGTTGTCTTGGCCTTTCTCTAGTTGTATTGGCCTTGCTCCAAGTGTCTTGGGCTTGATCCAGTTGTATTGGGCTTGCTCCAGTAGTCTTGGCCTTGCTCTAGTTGTCTTGGACTTGGTTTAGTTGTCTTCGGCTTGCTTCATTTGTCTTATGCTTGCTCCAGTTTTCCTGGCCTTGCTCGAGTTGTCTTTGCATTGCTCTAGTTGTCTTGGGCTTTGCCCGCTTCTATCAGGCTTGCTCCAGTTGTATTAGGCTTGCTCCAGCTGTATTGGGCTTGCTCCAGCTGTCCTGGGCTTGCTCCAATTGTCTTGGACTTACTCAAGTTATCTTTGTCTTGCTCTAGTTGTCTTTGTGTCGCTCCACTTGTCTTAGCCTTGCTCCAGCTGTCTTGGACTTGCTTTCGTTGTCTTGGAATTGCGCCAGTTGTCTTGTGCTTGCTCCAATTGTCTTGGCCTTGCTCCAGTTGTCTTGGCATTGCTTCAGTTATTCGGGGCTTGGTCCACTTGTCTTGGGCTGGTTCCAGTTGTATTGGGCTTGCTCGTGTTGTCTTGGGCTTGCTCGATTTATCTTGGGCTTGCTCCAGTTGTCTTGGCCTTGCTCCAGTTGTATCATGCTTGCTCCACTTGTCTTGGGCTTGCTTAAGTTGTCTTGGCCTTGCTCCAGTTATCTTTGGGTTGCTCCAGTTGTGTTTGGCTTGCTAGAGTTGTCTTAGCCTTGCTCCAGCTGTCTTGGACTTGCTCGAGTTGTACCAGGCTTGCTCCAGTTATTCTGGCTTCCTCTAGTTGTCTTTGGCTTGCTCCAATTGTCTTAGCCTTGCTTCAGCTATCTTGGACTTGCTCCAGTTGTCTTGGGCTTGCTCCAGTTGTCTTGGGCTTGCTTCAGTTGTCTTGGTCTTGCTCTAGTTTTCTTGGCTTTGCTCTAGTTGCCTTGGGCTTGCTCCAGGTGTTTTGGGCTTGCTCCAGTTCTCTTGGCCTTGCTCCAATTTTCTTGGGCTCGCTCCAGTTGTCTTGGTCTTACTCCAGTTGTTTTGGGCTTGCTCCAGTTGTCATTTCCTTGCTCCTATTCTCTTAGGCTTGCGTCAATTGTCGTAGACTTGCCCCATTCCTCTTGGTCTTGCCCCAATTGTCTTGGGCTTGCTCCTGTTGTCGTGGCGTTGCTTCACTTGTCTTTTGCTTGCTCCAGCTGTCTTGGCCTTGCTCCAGTTGAATTGGCCTTTCTCCATTTGTCTTGGCCTTGCTCTAGTTGTCTTCGCCTTGCTCCAATTGTCTTGTCCTTTCTCCATTTGTCTTGGCCTTGCTCTAGTTGTCTTGGCCTTGCTCCAGTTGTCTTTGCCTTGCTCCGCCTGTCTCGGGCCTGCTCCAGTTGTCTTGGGCTTGCTCCATTTGTCTTGGCCTTGCTTTAGTTTTATTGGCCTTGCTCCAGTTGTCTTGGGCCTCCTCTAGTTGTCTTTGGCTTCCTTAAGTTGTTTTGGGCTTGCTCCGGCTGTCTTGGCTTTGCTCCAGTTGTCCTGGGCTTACTCTAGTTGTCTTGGGCTTGCTCCCGTTGGCCTTTCCTTGCTCCATTTATCTTAGGCTTACTCTAGTTGTCTTGGGCTTGCCCCAGTTGTGTTGGGCTTGCTCAAGTCGTTTTTGGCTTGCTCCAGTTTTCCTGCCTTGCTCCAGTTGTATTGGGTTTTCTCCAGCTGTCTTCGCCCTGCTCCAGCTGTCTTGGGCTTGCTCTAGTTGTCTAGGGCTTGCTCCAGTTGTCTTGGGCTTGCTCCAGTTGTCTTGGGCTTCCACCAGTTGTATTGGCCTTGCTCCATGTGTCTTCACCTTGCTCCAGTCGTTTTGAACTTGCTCCAGCTGTCTTGGCCTTTCTCTAGTTGTGTTGGAGTTGCTTTAGTTGTCTTGGGCCTTCTCCAGTTGTCGTGGCCTTGCTCTAGTTGTCTTGGTGTTGCTCCAGTTGTCTTGAGCTTGGTCAATTTGTCTTGGGCTTGCTCCAGTCGTATTGGGCTTGCTCAAATTGTCTTGGGCTTGCTCCAGTTGTCTTGGGTTTAGTCCAGTCGTCTTGGCCTTGCTCTAGGTATATCATGATTGCTCCAGTTCCCTTGGGGTTGCTCCAGTTGTCTTGGGCTTGCTCCAGTTGTCTTGGGCTTGCTCCAGTTTTCTTGGCATTGCTCGAGTTGTCTTAGGCTTGCTCCAGTTGTCTTGGGCTTGTTCCAGTTCTCTTGGCCTTGCTCGAACTGTGTTGGGCTTGCCCCAGCTGTCTTATCGTTGCTCAAGTTGTCTATGCCTTGCTCAAGTTGTCTTGGCCTTGCTCGAGTTGTCTTGGTTTTGCTGCAGTTGTCTTCTGCTTGCTCTAGTTGTTTTGGGCTTTCTCCAAGAGTCCCTGGCTTGCTCCAGCTGTCTTGGACTTGCTCCAGTTTTCATGGCCTTGCTCGAGTTGTCTTGCGATTGCTCCAGACGTCTTGGGCTTGTCCAAGTTGTCTTGGGCTTGCTCTAGTTGTCTTGGTCTTGATCCAGTTGTCTTGGGCTTGCTCCAGCTGTCTTGGCCTTGTTCCAGTTCTCTTGGCCTTGCTCCAGTTGTATTGGCCTTACTCCAAGTGTCTTGGGCTTGATCCATTTGTCTTGGGCTTGCTCTAGATGTCTTGGCCTTGCTCATGTTGTCTTGGACTTGCTTTAGTTGTCTTGGGCTTGCTTCATTTGTCATGGGCTTCATCCAGCTGTATTGGCCTTGCTCTAGTTGTTTTGGCATTGCTCCAGTTGTCTTGGGCTTTGTCCACTTCTCTTGGGCTTGCTCCAGTTGTACTGGGCTTGCTCTAGCTGTCCTGGGCTTGCTCCAGTTGTCTTGGGCTTGCTCCAGTTGTCGTAGGCTTGCTCTTGTTGTCTTGGACTTTCTCCCGTTATCTTTATCTTGCTCCATTTGTCTTTGTCTTGCTCTAGTTGTTGTAGCCTTGCTCGAGCTATCTTGGACCTGCTCTAGTTTTTTTGGAATTACTCCACTTGTCTTGTGCTTGCTCCAGTTGTCCTGTCCTTGCTCCAGTTGTCTTGGCATTGCTCGAGTTGTTCGAGGCTTGGTCCATTTGTCTTGAGCTTGCACCAGTTGCATTGTGCTTGCTCCAGTTGTCGTGTACTTGCTCCAGTTATATTGGGCTTGCTCCAGTTGTCTTGGCCTTGCTCCAGATGTATCAGGCTTGCTCCACTTGTCTTGGGCTTGCTCCAGTTGTCTTGGCCTTACTCAAGTTGTCCTTGGCTTGCTTTAGTTGTTTTTGGCTTGCTCAGTTGTCTTATCCTTGCTCCAGTTGTCTTGGACTTGCTATAGTTGTATCATGCTTGCACCAGTAATCTGTGGCTTGCTCCAGTTGTCGTTGGCTTGCTCAATTATACTGGCCTTGCTCCAGCTATCTTGGACTTGGTCCAGTTGTCTTGGGCTTGCTCCAGTTGTCTTGGGCTTGCTTAAGTTGTCTTGGCATTCCTCCAGTTGTCTCGACCTTGCTCAAGTTGTCTTGGGCTTGCTCCAAGTGTCTTTGGCCTGCTCCAGTTCTCTTGGCCTTGCTCTGGTTTTCTTGGGCTTGCTCCAGTTGTCTTGGTCTTGCTCTAGTTGTCTTGGGCTTGCTCCAGTTGTCTTGTCCTTGCTCCTGTTGTCTTAGGCTTGCTCCAGTTGTCTTTGACTTTCCCTAGTTGTCTTGGGCTTGCTACAGTTGTCGTGAACTTGTTCCTGTTGTCTTGGCCTTGCTTCAGTTGTATTAGGCTTGCTCGAGTTGTCTTGGCCTTGCTGTAGTTGTCTTGGCCTTTCTCCATTTGTCTTGGCCTTGCTCTAGTGTTTTGGCCTTGCTCCAGTTGTCTTGGCCTTGCTCCAGTTGTCTTGGGCTTGCTCCAGTTGTCTTGGCCTTGTTTTAGTTTTCTTGGCCTTGCTCAAGTTGTCTTAGGCCTGCTCGAGTTATCTTGGGCTTGCTCCTGTTGTCTTGGACTTGCTCCTGTTTTCTTAGCCTTGATCTAGTTGTTCTGGACTTGCTCCGGTTGTCTTGTGCTTGCTCCAGTTGTATTGGCCTTGCTCTCGTTATCTGTTTTGAAATGTAGGTCTCTTATAATCTCAAAGTCTTGGGTAAACACTCCACATTGAACTTGTACACTCAAACTCTGTGTGATACACACGGCAGACAATTGATGTGCACTTGAACTGAGTAGTGTGGCGTACACATTTGTCAAGAGATTTCACACATTGCACAGGTACACGGCACGTCTCTTGCTATATCCAACGGTATGCTGCATTACTCAAATGGTGATGTGCAGACAAAGCACTCCTTTTCCTAAGATGACGTCTATTTGTAGTGAGTGCTACACGCCACTCGACTAAGACTAGAAAGAGTAGAATTACAAAAGCCGTAAATACCCGGCTGTGCATCCCAGGTTGGCTGATGTCCAGCGCCCTTGGTAAGTCGACGACGGAGGTAAATCGCAGTCTCGATTTCCTCCTAGGTTCGTCTGTCTTCAGATGGCGACGTTGGGCGAAGCTAGCGCTCGTCCCTCGGTTGCTAGACGACTGCGATTGATCCATCACACCATCAGACGCTCTAGTCGATCCGTCCATCTCCAGTACACTAGCATCTTCACGGCCGGCACGTCTTCGTGTCCGCCTCCTCCTTACATCAACCGGACACCCAGCTCGCACGCTTGGTCTTTCCGATATTCCTTGGCTGCGTGCCACATCAGGCACTGGACCGAGAGGAGCTCTCGCTCAACTGCTTGTCCGACCCCAGTCCATCATAGCCTTTCCTGCTTCTCTTTTCTGTGGCTCGACACCAAGTATGCCACTTTTGGTAACTGGAAGTATGCGCCGAAAACTAGGCCAGGTTGGTTCGAGTTTTGGCAAAGACTAGGCCATATTCCAACATTCCCCCCTTGTGCCCCAATCTGTGCCAGCAGTGGGCGGACGACAGAATGCCCCCCCACGAGCAACGAGTGGTCAGAGGTGTCGAGACACAGAGAAGCACGCCACCAGTGCCATCCTCCCCCCCCCCAAGCCAAGCCTAAAAAAAAAGAAAGCAGCGATAGCAAAATGGCAACAGGGGTGCACCGAAGGACTTTGTGAACCCATTCGGGCCATGTTTGGGCCAAGCCGTATAGCAGGTACGAGGTGCCAACGATATCACCCTGCTCAAACTGCCCAAGGAAGGCGTCCCACCCCCCTCCCGCCTTCCGTGTCTGGCCCCCGTTGGTAAGCTGACAGTGGCAGCCTACCATTGGAGAGTGATGAAGGAACACCAGCAGCATGGTGGTGTGGATTGCAAAAATACCATTGTGGCCGCTGTGGGTGCAGGCGACCACCAGCAGAAGAAGACAGGACAGAAGGAGGACCGACCGATGGGAGAGAGAGCAGGAGGCCTGCGGACAAAAGTCAGAGTCGTCCGGGAAGGGCGAGAGAGATGGAGCAAGCGAGCGGACAACGAGTCAATATGTCAACCCGGAGGTTGTCGCGAAGCAAAGATGGAGCCGCAAGCGGGGAAGTGCAAGGTCAAGGGTTGATGCGCAAGGGGAAGCACGAACAGGAGAGCAGAAGGAAGCAGAAAAAAGTGAGGGAAGGGTGGCACCACCTGGAATAACCACTAGATCCAACGCCTCATCTGGGGGGCCCCGGGAGGCAATGCGAGGAGCAGGAGAGAGAGCAGCTCAACGGAGGAGAGGGATGTAGCGGCCATACGAGTCCTGGTTCTGTGCCAACGCCTCAATTGGGGGGCACGGAAACGGAGCCGTACAACGGCGTTGTCAACAGCCGCCTCCGTCTGTTCCATCACCTCATTTGTGGGGAAAAGAGGGAGACGACCGAGAGAGATAGAGGGCTCGGAGAGCGTGGAAACAATTCCGAGGCGAGCACAGAGGGTAGCATGGCGGTCCGCCGAGAGAGCCTTGGTGAGAATGTCCACTGTTTGATCAGCAATTGGGATGTAGAGCATAGATACTTCACCATCAGTGACAGTATCGCAAACGTAGTGATAATGGCGGCGAACGTGTTTGGTATGGTTGTGAAGGACAGGATCCTCACTCAAGGCAATCGCATCTTCGTTGTCACAATAGATGGTTGTGGCATCAATTTGGTCAACACCATGCTCAAAGAGAAGCATGCAAAGCCAAATGGCCTTGCATGTGGCTTCAATTTCAGTGATGTATTCAGCTTCGGTGCTAGAGAGGGCCACCACGGATTGCTTATTTGAGCGCCAGCTGACGAGTCCACCGTTGAGCATGAAAACATATCCGGAGATGGAACGACTTGTAGTCTGATCACCAGAGAGATCGGCATCGCGGAAGCTTGTAGAGAGATTGGCGCCAGACTGGTAGTGAATGCCAGGAGTGGTAGTTTAGCGTAGGTAGCAGACACTGCGCTTGGCGGCCACGAGATGGGAAGCTGTGAGATCTTGACAACTCTGGCTGAGGGCTTAGTAAGACCATGTTGAGTGTTGAGAGGAGTAGCAATGGGGCTGGCCGTGCCAAGTCCAAACTTCTCAACAACCCGCTGAGCAATAGTGCTTTTCTCGGTCATCCGCCTTGACATAACTCCGCACCTCATCTACCCGGAGACATCACTATTGACATATTGATGCAGATACAACTTGTTTGCTGCAGCCAAAGACATGATCACACGGACCGAAAAGGAGCAAAGGTATCAAAGGTATCACTGTAGTTGACTCCCAGGGTTTGTCTGAAGCCGCGAGCAACCAAGCGTCCTTTGTGGCGACCGACCTTGCCTCCATTGTCAAACTAAGTACAAAAAACCCACTTGCATGTAACAATGGGAACGTTAGCTAGACAGGGTACAATCTCCCATGTTTCTTGCCTGATAAGCTGGTCATACTCAGCTTGTGCATCTTCTTGCCACTTTGCAGCATCAGGGTGCTGCATGGCGTCCTTGAAGCTGATAGTATCAACAACTTGGGTGACAAGGGCCACGTTGTCATTGTCGTCTTGGTCAGGAGACGTTACAAGGTGGTTCAGCTCAAAAGGTGACAGCTGTTTGCGTTGATGCTGAGAGCGACAAAGCACGGGAATGACAAGAGGATCGATGATAGCGTCTTGTGCAGCTGGAACATGTTCAGTGTGCATGATGGGATGAAGACATCCGTCATGTTCATCTTCTGTGGCATCGACTGAGACCTTTTGCATAGGTCCAAGAACCGTCTCCGGGTAGATGAGGTGCGGAGTTGTGTCAAGGCGTGTTGCCGGGGCTTGAGAGAATGATCTTTCATCATAAGTTGGTTGGCGTACGCAAAGCACAGTCTTGGTGGTGGGGTCCCAGACTCGGTATAGATCACTGTGATCTTCATAGCCCAAAATTATGCAGGGTTTGGAATGAGGTTCCAATTTGGAGCAAAGATTAGGACGAAGCAATATGTGTGCCGTGTACCCAAAGATGCATTGATGATTGAGATGCGGACGATGCCCTTCCCATACCTCATATAGCATTTTGGAGTGACCTGGCAGCTTTGAAGTTGGCAGACGGTTGGTGAGATAAGCTACAGTAGTGATGGCTTGACCCTAGAAGTAACGGGGTAGCCCAGCAGTGTGTAGCATGCTGCGTGTCTGCTCAAGGAGAGTCTGATGCATACGCTCAGCCTTGCCATTCTGTTGAGGAGTGTGGGGCAGGGTACGCAGGTGTTGAATCCCCATGGAATCAAAAATGGCACGCTGAGCTCCATTGACGAATTCACCACCGTTGTCAGTTTTAATCTTGCTGACTGCCATGTTGGTGGTATTCTCAACTTGGCGGGCCCATATCTTGATGATGTCAGTAGCCTCATTGTTGTAGCGCAGCAGCTTGACCCAAACATAATGCGTGTAGTCGTCCAAGATAACCAGGAAATAATGTTTATTAGACAACGAGGACTCTTTGATGTAGCACAGTTCCATGTGTAGGAGTTCCAACGGCCGAGAGGTGCTGAGGCTGATATAGCTCTTGAACAAATTTTGATGCTGCTTGGCCGTGAGACATCCACTGCATGGGGAGCTTGAGACAGATGTTGTCAGTCTCTTGGATAGATCCAGTTTCATCTCATCCTTTGCCATTTTTTCAAGTGTTTCAAAACTGATGTGAGCCAGGTGGCGGTGCCAGAGCTCAGTGACTTGAGGCATGGATGAACTAGATGTGTCAGCTTCAGCAGGCAGAGTCATTACCATGAAGGCACGCTCTCATGTGTCAGAGGATGTCTGCGGTAGAGGAGCGTCATGAGTCTCAAGTACCGCGAGAATCGTTGTGCGCTTGGCAACAGCAGCCAGTTGGTCATTGACGTCATAGATCTTGCAGTTTTTCTCAAAGTCAAAACCCACGTTGTAGCCTTTGTCGTTGATGCGTCCGACAGATAGCAGGTTGGCTACAAGATCTGGCACATAGAGGACGTTGTCAAAAGTGCGAGAGGCTGATTGTCCCTTCAGATTGATTGCAACTTTCACACTTCCAATGCCATGAGTAGGGATCATGCGGGCATCTCCAATGCAAACTCCTCGTGCGGTGGAAAAAGGTCCGAAAGTCGTGAACCATTCTCTGCGGCTGGTCATATGCTTAGTACATCCCAAGTCGATGATCTAGGCCCGAACACCAGCGGTTAGGAGGAAAGAGCTGTCGATGGAGCACATTGCAAGCTCTTCATAGATGGGGTTGTCTGGAGTACTCTGATAGTTTTCTTCTTTGGCCACAACCAGTCTTTCCGGTGGTGAGTGGTCATTTTCTCCTTCATCTTCTTCAACCAGGGAATCGGGAATCAGCAGCATTTTGTTGCAGAATGACGTCCCAAGAAGAATGGTCAGAGTATGTTGATGCTGATCCTCTGAAGACGGTGAGCAAAGCAGATAAGCTAGAGAAAAGGTCTGAAATGGTGGCAGCAGCAAGATGTGAACTAATGGCAAGTATGGTTGTTTGGTGTGCATAGTAGCCACACCGTGCCCCTACGTATTGAAGTTCTTTGTCCTTTCTAGTCGACACATAGGGTTCCCAAACCATTGTCTCTTCCTCTGTCCATTTGTGACTCATGTTATGAGTTTTCAATGTTGACCACACATAGTGGGCTTCTTCAGTCATGGTCAGTAACGTATGCATCCTTTGGTTGGTCATTGTGCACACAAGCCATACCGTGGCACTACTTGTTGAAGGTCTTTGTACTTACTAGTTGATAAATAGTGTTCCGAACCCATTATTTCCCCATCTGACAATTTGTGACTCGTGTTATGAGTTTTCAACGTTGACCACACACTGTGAAATTCTTTTGGTCATGGTCAGTGACATATGCCTACTTTGGTTTGTCACTGTACATAGTTACCACGCCTTGTCATTATATATTGAAGACCTTTGTGCTTTCTAGTTGATAGCTAGTCTTCAAAAACCATTGTTACCTCCCTCTGGCTATTTCTCACTCGTGTTGTGAGTTGTCAACGTTGACCACATGAAGTGAAATTCTTTGGTTTTCCACTTTGCATGGTAGCCACACTGTGCCATACACATTGAAGGTATTTGTACTTCCCAGTCAATAACTAGTATTCACAAACCATTGTCTTCCACTATGACCATTCGTGACTCGTATTCTGACTTGTCAAAGTTTACCACACCTAGTGACATTATTTGGTTATGCTCAGTGACATATGCCTGCTTTGGTCATCGTGCATGGTATCCACACCGTACCACAACGTATTGAAGGTCCTTGTGCTTGCTAGTTAATATCTAGTGTTCCCAAACCATTGTTTCCCCCTCTGAATATTTGTGACTCGTATTATGAGTTGTCAACGTTGCCCACACACAGCGGATTTCTTTTGTCAAAGTCTGTACATATGCCTACTTTAGTCGGTCATTGTGCATGGTAACCACACCGTGCTATTACTGATTGAAGGTCGTTGTACTTGCTAGTTGAGACCTGATATTCCCAGACCATTGTCTCCCCCTTTGACCGTTTGTGACTCGTGTTATGGTTGGTGAACGTTGACCACCCATGTTGAAATTCTTTGGTCATGGTTAGTGACATATGCATATTTTGGTTGTTTGGTGTGCATAGTAGCCACACCGTGCGACTACGTATTGAAGTTCCTTGTCGTTTCTAGTTGATACATGGGGTTACCAAACCATTGTCTCTCCCTCTGACCATTTGTGACTCGTGTTATGAGTTGTCAATGTTGACCACACATAGTGGACTTCTTCGGTCATAGTCAGTGACACATGCATCATTTGGTTGGTCATTGTGCACGCTAGCCACACCGTGGCACTGCTTGTTGAAGGTCTTTGTACTTGCTAGTTGATAACTAGTGTTCCCAACCCATTGTTTCCCCCTCTGACCATTTGTGACTCGTGTGATGAGTTTTCAATGTTGACCACCCAATTGAAATTCTTTGGTCATGGTCAGTGACATATGCCTACTTTGGTTTGTCACTGTACATGGTTACCATGCCTTGTCACTATATCTTGAAGGTCGTTGTGCTTTCTAGTTGATAGCTATTATTCAAAAACCATTGTTACCCCCCCTGTGACTATTTATGACTCGTGTTGTGAGTTGTCAACGTTGACCACATGATGTGAAATTATGTGGTCATGGTGAGTAACATATGCATACATTGGTTTTTTACTGTGCATGGTAGCCACACTGTGCCACTACATATTGCATGTATTTGTACTTGCCAGTCAATAACTAGTTTTCACAAACCATTATCTTCCACTCTGACCATTCGTGACTCGTGTTATGGGTTGTCAAAGTTTACCACACATAGTGACATTAGTTGGTCCTGGTCAGTGACATATGCCTGCTTTGGTTGGTCATCGTGCATGGTATCCACGCTGTGCCACAACGTATTGAAGGTCCTTGTGCTTGCTAGTTGATACTTGGTGTTCCCAAACAATTGTTTCCCCCTCTGACCATTCGTGACTCGTATTATGAGTTGTCAACATTGACCAGACACAGCGGATTTCTTTGGTCAAAGGCAGTACATATGCCTACTTTGGTCGGTCGTTGTGCATGGTAGCCATACCTTGCAACCTCTGATTGAAGGTCGCTGTACTTGCTAGTTGAGAACTGATATTCCCAGACCATCGTTTCCCCCCTTGACCGTTTGTGACTCCTGTTATGCTTGGTGAACGTTGACCACCCATATTGAAATTCTTTGGTCATGGTCAGTGACGTGTACCTAGTTTGGTTGGTTGGTGTGCATAGTAGCCACACCGTGCCACTGAGTATTGAAGTCCTTTGTCCTTTCTAGTCGACACATAGAGTTCCCAAACCATTGTCTCTCCCTCGGACCATTTGTGACTTGTGTTATGAGTTGTCAATGTTGACCACACATCATGGTGTTCTTTGGTCACAGTCACTAACATATGCATCCTTTGGTTGGTCCCTGTGCATGCTAGCCACACCATGCCACTACTTGTTAAAGGTCTCTGTACTTGCTAGTTGATAACTAGTGTTCCCAATCCATTGTTTCCCCCTCTGACCATTTGTGACTCGTGTTATGAGTTTTCAACGTTGACCACACACTGTGAAATTTGTTTGGTCATGTTAGGGACATGGGCCTACTTTGGTTTGTCACTGTACATGGTTACCACGTCGTGTCACTACTTATTGAAGGTCTCTGTGCTTTCTAGTTGATAGCTAATGTTCCCAAACCATTGTTACCCCCCTCTGACTATCTGTGACTCGTGTTGTAAGTTGTCAACAATGTCCACATTAAGTGAAATTCGTTGGTCACGGTTAGTGACATATGCATACTTTGGTTGGTTACTGTGCATGGTAGCCACACAGAGCCACTACGTATTGAAGGTATTTGTACTTGCTAGTCGATAACTAGTATTCACTAACCATTATCTTCCACTCTGACCATTTGTGACTCGTGTTATGAGTTGTCAAAGTTTACCACACACAGTGACATTCTTTGGTCATGGTTGGTGACATATGCCTACTTTGGTTGGTTATCGTGCATGGTATCCACACCGTGCCACAACGTATTGAAGGTCCTTGCACTTGCTAGTTAACACCTGGTGTTCCTGAACCATTGTTCCCCCTCTGACCATTTGTGACTCGTATTATGAGCTGTCAACGTTGACCACACACAACGGATTTATATGGTCAAAGCCATTACATATGCCTACTTTGGGCGGTCGTTCTGCATGGTAGTCAAGCGGTGCTACTACGGATTGAAGGTTGTTGTACTTGCTAGTTGAGAAGGGATATTCCCAGACGATTGTTTCCCCCTCTTACTGTTTGTTACTCGTGTTATGGTTGGTGAACGTTGACCACCCATATTGAAATTCTTTCGTGATGGTTAGTGACATATGCATAGTGTGGTTGTTTGGTGTACATAGTAGCCACACCGTGCCACTACGTATTGAAGTTCTTTGTCCTTTCTAGTCACAACATGGGGTTCCCAAACCATTGTCTCTCCCTCTGTCCATTTGTGACTCATGATATGAATTGTCAATGTTGACCACACATAGTGGACTTATTCGGTCATAGTCAGTGACGTATGCATCTTTCATTGGTCACTGTGTATGCTGGTTATAGGGGGAAACAATGGTTTGGGGACACCAGGTATCAACTAGCAAGCACAGAGACCTTTAATAAGTAGTGGTACGGTGTGTCTACCATGTATAATGACCAACCAAAGTAGGCATGTGTCACTGACCATGACCAAATAATGTCACTATGTGTGGTCAACTTTGACAACTCATAACATGAGTCACAAACAATCACAAGGGGAAACAATGGTTTGTGCATACTAGTTATCGATTAGCAAGTACAAATACCTTCAACATGTAGTGGCACAGTGTGGCTACCATGCACAGTGACCAACCAAATTATGCATATGTCACTGACCATGACCAAAGAATTACACTTCATGTGGTCAACATTGACAACTCACAACAAGAGTCACAGATAGTAAGAGGGGGTAACAATGGTTTTGGAACACTGGCTATTAACTATAAAGAACAAAGACCTTCAATACGTAGTGACACGGCGTGGCAACCATGTACAGTGACAAACCAAAGTAAGCATATGTTATTAACCATGGCCAAAAGAACTTCACAGTGTGTGGTCAACATTGAAAACTCATAAAACGAGTCACAGATGGTCAGTTGGGGAAGAAATGGATTGGGAACACAAGTTATGAACTAGCAAATACAAAGAGTTTCAACAAGTATTGGCACGATGTGGCTAGCGTGCACAGTGACCAACCAAACTAGGCATATATCATTGACCATGACCAAAGAATATCAGTATGGGTTGTCAGCGTTCACAACCCATAACACAAGTCACAAATGGTCAGAGGGGGAAACAATTGTTTGGAAATACTAGGCATCGACAAGCAAGTACAAAGACCATTCGTATGTATTGCCACGGTGTGGCTACTATGCACACCAAACAACCAAACTAGGCATATGTCACTGACCATGACCAAAAAATGTTTTTAGTAAGGGTGGTCAACGTTCACAAACCATAACAAGAGTCACAAATGGTCAGAGGGGGAAACAATGGTTTTGGACTATTAGTTTTAAACTAGCAAGTACAACAACATTGGAATATTAGTTTTCAATAGTAGCACGGTACGGCCACCATGCACAACGACCGACCAAAGAAGGCATGTGTACTGCCTTTGATCAAAGAAATCCGCTGTGTGTGGTCAACATTGACAACTCATAATACGAGTCACAAATGGCCACAGGGGGAACGAATGGTTTTGGAACACCAGGTATCAACTAGCAAGCTCAGGGACCTTCAATAAGTAGTGCCACGGTGTGGCTACGATGTACAATGACCAACCAAAGTAGGCATGTGTCACTGACCATGACCAAAGAATGTCAGTATGTGTAGTCAACTTTGACAGCTCATAACATGAGTCACAAATGGTCAGAGGGGGAAACAATGGTTTGTGAATACTAGTTCTCGATTAGCAAGTACGAAGACCTTCAATATGTAGTGGCACAGTGTGGCTACCATACACAAACCAAAGTATGCATATGCCACTGACCATGACCAAAGAATTTCACTTTGTAAGGTCAACGTTGACAACTCACAACAAGAGTCAGAGATAGTCAGAGGGAGTAACAATGGTTTGGGAACATTGGCTATCAACTGGAAAGCACAAAGACCTTCAATACGTTGTGACACGGCGTGGCAACCATGTATAGTGGCAAACCAAAGTAGGCATACGCCACTAACCATGACCAAAAGAATTTCACAGTGTGTGGTCAACATTGAAAACTCATAACACGAGTAACAAATGGTCAGAGGGGAAACAATGGGTTGGGAACACTAGTTATCAAGTAGCAAGTACAAAGACCTTCAACACGTAGTGGCATAGTGTGGCTAGCGTGCACAATGACCACCCAAAGGATGCATACGTCACTGACTATGACCAAAGAAGTCCACTATGTGTGGTCAACATTGACAACCCATAACACGAGTCACAAATGGTTAGAGGGAGAGACAATGGTTTGGGAACCCTATGTATCGACTAGAAAGGACACAGAACTTACATACGTAATGGCAAAGTGTGGCTACTATGCACACCGAACAACCAAACTAGGCATATGTCAGTGACCATGACCAACAATTTTCAGTATGGGTGGTCAACGTTCGCAACCCATAATACGAGTCACAAATGGCCAGAGGGGGAAACAATGGTTTGGGAATACTAGTTTTAAACTAGCAAGTACAACGACCTTCAATAAGTAGTAGCACGGTGTGGCTACCATGCACAGTTATTGACCAAAGTAGGCATATGTACTGCCTTTGACCAAAGAAATCCGCTGTGTGTGGTCAACGTTGAACACTCGTAATACATGTCACAAATGGTCAGAGGGGGAAACAATGGTTTGAAAACACCAGGTATCAACTAGCAAGCACACGGCCCTTCAATACGCAATGGCGCGTCGTGGCTACCATGTACAATGACCAACCAAAGTAGGCATGTGTCACTGACCATAACCAAAGAATAACACTATGTGTAGTCAACTTTGACAACTCATAACACGAGTCACAAATGGTTAGAGGGGGAAACAATGGTTTGAGAGTCTAGTTATGAATTAGCAAGTACCTTCAATATGTAGTGGCACAGTGTAGCTACCATGCACAGTGACCAACCAAAGTATGCATGTGTCACTTACCATGACCAAAGAATTTCACTTCATGTGGTCAGCATTGCTAACTCACTACAAGAGTCAGTGATAGTCAGAGGGGGTAGCAATGGTTTGGGAAAACTGGCTATCAACTAGAAAGCACAAAGACCTTCAGTACGTAGTGACACGACGTGGCAACCATGTACACTGACAAACCAAAGTAGGCATATGCCAGTAACCATGACCAAAATAACTGCACAGTGTGTGGTCAACGTTGAAAAGTTATAACACGAGTCACAAATGGTCAGAGGGGGAAACAATGGGTTGGGAAGACTAGTTATCAACTAGCAAGTACAAATACCTTCAACAAGTAGTGGCACGGTGTGGAAAGAATGCACAGCGAACAATCAAAGGATGCATACGTCAGTGACTATGACCAAAGAAGTCCACTATGTGTGGTCAACATTGACAACTCATAACACAAGTCACAAATGGTCAGAGGGAGAGAGAATGGTTTGGGAACCCTAGGTATTGACTAGAAAGGACAAAGAACTTCAATATGTAGTGGCAAGGTGTGGCTACTATGCATACCGAACAACCAAACTAGGCATATGTCACTGACCATGACCAAAGAATTTCAATACGGGTGGTCAACATTCACAATCCAAGACATAAGTCACAAATGGTCAGCAAGGGAAACAATGGTTTCGGAATACAAGTTTTTAACTAGCAAGTATAATGACCTTCAGTAAGTAGTGGCCCGGTGTAGCTACCATGCACAATGACCGACCAAAGTAGGCATATGTACTGCCTTTGACGAGAGAAGTCCGCTGTGTGTGGTGAGCATTGAAAACCCGTAAAACGAGTCTCAAATGGTCAGAGGGGGAAACAATGGTTTGGGAACACCAGGTATCAACTAGCAAGCACAGGGGCCTTCAATAAGTAGTGGCACGGTGTGGCTACCATGTACAATGACCAACCAAAGTAGGCATGTATCACTGACGATGACCAAAGAATGTCACTATGTGTGGTCAACTTTGACAACTCATACCACGAGTCACAAATGGTCAGAGGGGGAAACAATGGTTGGTGGATACTAGTTATTGACTAGTAAATACAAAATCCTTCAATATGTAGTGGCACAGTGTGGCTACCATGCACAACGACCAACCAAAGTATGCATATGTCACTGACCATGACGAAAGAATTTCACATCATGTGGTCAACGTTCACGACTCACAACAAGGGTCACAGATAGTCGGAGGGGGTAAAAATGGTTTGGGAACACTGGCTATTAACTAGAAAGCACAAAGACCTTCCGTACGTAGTGACACTGTGTGGCAACCATGTATAGTGACAAACCAAAGTAGGCATATGCCACTAAACATCACCAAATAAAATTCACATTGTGTGGTCAACGTTGAAAACTCATAACACGAGTCACGAATGGTCAGAGGAGGAAACAATGGGTTTTGAACACTAGTTATCAACTAGCAAATACAAAGACCTTCAACAAGTAGTGGCACGATGTGGCTAGCGTGCACAGTGACCAACCAAACTAGGCATATGACACCGACCATGACCAAAGAATTTCAGTATGGGTGGTCACTGTTCACAACCCATAACACAACTCACAAATGGTCAGAGGGGGAAGCTATGGTTTGGAAACACTGGGTATTGACAAGCAAGTACAAAGACCGTTCATATGTATTGGCACAGTGTGGTTAATATGCATACCGAAAAATCAAACTAGGCATATGTCAGTGACCATGACCAAAGAGTTTATACAGTACGGGTGGTCAATGCTCACAACCCATAACACGAGTCACAAATGGTCAGAGGGGAAAACAATGGTTTTGGAATATTAGTTTGCAACTAGCAAGTACAACAACCTTCAATAAGTAGTAGCACCGTGCGGCTACCATGCACCATGACCGAACAAAGTAGGCATATATACTGCCTTTGACCAAAGAAATCCATTGTGTGTGGTCACCATTGAAACTCATAAAACGAGTCACAAATGGTCAGATGGGGAAACAATGGTCTGCTAGCACCAGGTGTCAACTAGCAAGCACAGGGATCTTCAATAAGATGTGGCACGGTATGGCTACCGTGTACAATGACCAGCCAAAGTAGGCATGTGTCACTGACCATGACCAAAGAATGTCACAATGTGTAGTCAACATTGACAACTCATAACACAAGTCACAAATGGTCGGAGGGGGAAACAATGGTATGTGAACACTAGATATCAATTAGCGAGTACAAAGACCTTCAACATGTGGTGGCACAGTGTGGCTACCATGCACAGTGACCAGCCAAAGCATGCATGTGTGACTGACCATGACCAAAGGATTTTACTTCATGTGGTCAACTTTGACAACACACAACAAGAGTCACAGATAGTCGGCGGGGGTAACAATGGTTTGGTAACACTGGCTATCGACTAGAGAGCACAAATACCTCCTGTATGCAGAGACACGACGTGGCAACCATGTACAGGGAAAAAACAAAGTAGGCATATGCCACTAAGCATGGCCAAAAGAATTTCACCGTGTGTGGTCAACGTTGAAAATTCAGAACACGAGTCACAAATGGTCAGAGGGGGAAACCATGGGTTGGGAACCCTATGTATCAACTAGAAAGGACAGATAACTTGAGTACGTAGTGGCACGGTGTTGCTACTATGCACACCGAACAACCAAACTAGGCATATGTCACCGACCATGGCCAAAGAATTTCAGTGTGGGTGGAAAACGTACACAACCCATAACACGAGTCACAAATGGTCAGACGGGGAAACAATGGTCCGGGAATATCAGTTCTCACCTAGCAAGTACAACGCTCTTCAGTCAGTAGTAGCACGGTGTGGCTACCATGCACAATGACCGCCCAAAGTAGGCATTTGTACTGCCTTTGACCAACCAAATCCGCTGTGTATGGTCAACGTTGACAACTCATAATACAAGTTACAAATAGACAGAGGGGGAAACAATTGTTTGGGAACACCAGGTATCAACTAGCAAGCACAATGACCTTCAATACATTGTGGCACGGTGTGGATACAATGCACAATGAACAACCAAGGTATGCATATGTCACTGACCATGACCAAAGAATATCACCATGTGTGGTAAACTTTGACAGCTCATAACACGAGTCACAAATGGTCCGAGTGGAAGATAATGGTTTCTAAATAATAGTTATCGACCAGCAAGTACAAATACCTTCAATATGTAGTGGCACAGTGTGGCTACAATGCACTGTGACCAACCAAAGTACGCATATGTCATTTACCATGACCAAAGAATTTCACTTCATGTAGTCAATGTTAACAGCTCACAAAACGAGTCATAGATATTCAGAGGGGCTAACAATGGTTTGGGAACACTAGCTATCAGCTAGAAAGCACAAAGACCTTCTATACGTAGTGACACGGCGTGGTAGCCATGTACAGGGACAAACCAAAGTAGGCATATGTCACTAACCATGACCAAACGGATTTCACAGCGTGTGGTCAACAATGAAAACTCATAACACGAGTCACAAATGGTCAGTTGGGGAAACCATGGGTTGGGAACACTAGTTATCAACTAGCAAGTAGACAGATTTTCAACAAGTAGTGGCACGTGGTGGCTAGCATGCACATTGACCAACCAAAGGATACATATGTCACTGGCTATGACCGAAGAAGTCCACTATGTGTAGTCAACATTGACAACTCAAAACACGAGTCACAGATGGTCAGAGATAGAGACAATGGTTTGGGAACCATATGTATTGACTAGAGAGGAAAAAGAACTTCAATACATAGTGGCACGGTGTGGCTAGTATGCACACCAAACAACCAAACAAGGCATATGTCACTGACCATGACCAGAGAATGTTTATATGGGTGGTCAACGTTGACCAACCATAACATGAGTCACAAACGCCCAGGGGAGGAAACAATGCTATGGGAATATCAGTTCTCAACTAGCAAGTACAACGACCTTCAGTGAGTAGTAGCATGGTGTGGCTACCATGCACAATGACCGACCAAAGTAGGCATATGTACTGCCTTTGACCAAAGAAATCCGCTGTGTGTGGTCAACGTTGACAACTCATACTACAAGTCACAAATGGTTAGAGGGGGAAAAAATGGTTTGGGAACACCAAGCATCAAATAGCAAGCACAAGAAGCTTCAATACGTTGTGGCACGGTGTGGATACCATGCACAATGATCAACCAAAGTAGGCATATGTAACTGACCATGACCAAATAATGTCAATAAGTGTGGTAAACTTTGAAACCTCATAACACGAGTCACAAATGGTCGGGGTGGAAGATAATGGTTTGTGAATACTAGTTATCGACTAGTAAGTACAAATACCTTCAATATGTAGTGGCATGGTGTGGGTACAATGCACAGTGGCCAACCAAAGTATGCATACGTCACTGACTATGACCGAAGAAGTCCACTATGTGTGGTCAACATTGACAACTCATAGCACGAGTCACAAATGGTCGGAGGGAGAGACGATGGTTTGAGAACTCTATGTACCGACTAGAAAGGACAAAGAACTTCATTACGTAGTGGCACGGTGTGGCTACTATGCACACCAAACAACCAAACTACGCATATGTCACTAACCATGACCAGAGATTTTCAATATGGGTTGTCAACGTTCACCAACCATAACACATGTCACAAACGGTCGGAAAGGGAAACAATGGTATGGGAATATCAGTTCTCAACTAGAAAGTACAGTGAACTTCAATCAGTAGAAGCACGGTGTGGCTACCATGCACAATGACTGACCAAAGTAGGCATATGTTATGCCTTTGACCAAAGAAATCCGCTGTGTGTGGTCAACGTTGGCAACTCATAACAGGAGTCACAAATGGTCGGAGGGGGATACAATGGGTTGGGAACACCAGGTATCAACTAGCAAGCACAAGGACCTTCAATAAGTTGTGGCACGGTGTGGATACCATGCACGATGACGAACCAAAGCAGACCTATGTCACTGACCATGACCAAATAATGTCACCAAGTGTGGTAAATTTTGACAACTCATAACACGAGTCACAAATGGTCTGGGTGGAAGCTAATGGTTTGTGCCTACTAGTTATCCACTAGGAAGTACCAATACCTTCAATATGTAGTGGCACAGCGTGACTACCATGCATAGTGACCAACCAAAGTATGCATATGTCACTGACCATGACCAACGAAGTTCACTTCATGTGGTCAGCGTTGACAACTCACAACACGAGTCACTGATAGTCAGAGGGGGGTAACAATGGTTTGGGAATACCGACTATTAACTAGAAAGCACAAAAACCTTTATGACGTAGTGACACGGCATGGTAACCAGGTATAGTGACAAACCAAACTAGGCATATGTTACTAACCATGACCAACGAATTTCACGGTGTGTGGTCAGCATTGAAAAATCATCACACAAGTCACAAATGGTCAGAGGGGGAAACATGGGTTGGGAACACTAGTTATCAACTAGCAAGTATGAAGAACGTCAACAAGTAGTGGCACGGTGTGGCTAGCGTGCACAGTGACCAACCAAAGGATGAATACGTCACTGACTATGACGGAGGAAGTCCACTATGTGTGGTCAACATTGACAACTCGTAACACGAGTCACGAATGGTCAGAGGGAGAGACAATGGTTTGGGAACCCTATGCATGGACTAGAAAGGACAAATAACTTCAATACGCAGTGGCACCGTGTGGCTACTATGCACACCAAACAACCAATCCAGGCATATGTCACTGACCATGACCAAAGAATTTCAATATGGGTGGTCAACGTTCACCAACCATAACACGAGTCACAAACGGTCAGAGGGCGAAACAATGGTCCTGAAATATCAGTTTTCAACTAGCAAGTACATCGACCTTCAATCACTAGTAGCACGGTGTGGCTACCATGCACAATGACCGACTAAAGTAGGCATGTGTACTGCCTTTGACCAAAGAAATCCGCAGTGTATGGTCAACGTTGGCAACTCATAACACGAGTCACAAATAGCCAGAGGGGGAAACAATTGTTTGGGAACACCAAGTATCAACTAGCAAGCACAATAACCTTCAGTAGTCGTGGCACGGTGTGGATAACATGCACAATGACCAACCATATGTCACTGACCATGACCAAAGAATGTCACCATGTGTGGTAAACTTTGACAACTCATAACACGAGTCACAAATGGTGAGAGTGGAACATAATGGTTCCTAAATACTAGTTATCGACTAGCAAGAACTCATATCTTCAATATGCAGTGGCACAGTGTGGCTACAGCGCACAGAGACCAACCAAAGTATGCATATGTCACTGACCATGACCAAATAATTTCACTTCATGTGGTCAACGTTGACAGCTCACAACACAAGTCACAGATAGTCAGCGGGGGCTAACAATGGTTCGGAAACACTAGCTGTCAACAAGAAAGAACAAAGACCTTCATACGTAATGACACGGCGTGGTAACCATGTATAGTGACAAACCAAAGTAGGCATATGTCACAAACCATGACCAAACGGATTTCACAATGTGTGGTCAACGCCGAAAACTCATGACACGAGTCACAAATGGTCAGTGGGGGAAACCATGGGTTGGGAACACTAGTTGTCGTCTAGCAAGTAGAAATAGTTTCAACAAGTAGTGGCACGGTGTGGCTAGCGTGCACAGTGACCAACCAAAGGATGCACGTCACTGACTATGACCGAAGAAGTCCACTATGTATGGTCAACATTGACAACTCATAATACGAGTCACAAATGGTCAGAGGGAGAGACAGTGGTTTAAGAATCCTATGTATTGACTAGAAATGACAAAGGACTTCAATACGTAGTGGCACAATGTGGCTACTGTGCACACCAAAGAACCAATCTAGGCATATGTCACCGGCCATGATGAAAGAATTTCAATATGGGTGGTCAACATTCACCAACCATAACACGAGTCACAAACAGTCCGAGGGGGAAACAATGGTCAATGAATATCAGTTCTCAAAGAGTAAGTACAGCGACCTTCAATCAGTATACGTACGGTGTGGCTACCATGCACAATGACCGACCAAAGTAGGCATATGTACCACCTTTGACCAAAGAAATCCGTTGTGTGTGGTCAGGGTTGACAACTCATAATAGGAGTTACAAATGGTATGAGGGGGAGACAATGGGTAGAGAACACCAGGTATCAACTAGCAAGCACAAGGACCTACAATAAGTTGTGGCACGGTGTGGATACCATGCACGATGACCAACCAAAGTAGGCATATGGCACTGACCATGACCAAATTATTTCAGTAAGTGTGGTAAACATTGACAACTCATAACACGAGTCACAAATGGTCAGGGTGGAATACAATGGTTTGTGAATACTAGTTATCGACAAGCAAGTACAAATACCTTCAATATGTAGTGGCACAACGTGGCTACCATGCACAGTGACCAACCAAAGTATGCATGTGTCACTGACCATGACCAACGAATTTCACTTCATGTGGTCAGCGTTGACAACTCACAACACGAGTCACTAATAGTCAGAGGAAGGTAACAATGGTTTGGGAACACTAGCTATCAACTAGAAAGCACGAAGACCTTCAATACGTAGTGACACGGCGTGGTAACCACGCTGTGGTAACCATGTGGCCAACATGTACAACTCACAACATGAGTCACAGATAGTCAGAGGGGGCTAACAATGGTTTGGGAATACTAGCTGTCAATACGAAAGCACAAACACCTTTGATACGTAATGACACGACGTGGTAACCATGTACAGTGACAAACCAAAGTAGGCATATGTCATAAACCATGACAAAACAGATGTCACAGTGTGTGGTCAATGTTGAAAACTTATAACAGGAGTCACAACTGGTCACTGGGGGAACCCATGGGTTGAGAACTCTAGTTATCAACTAGAAAGTAGAAGGATTTTCAACAAGTAGTGGCACGGTGTGGCTAGCATTCACAGTGACCAAGAAAATGATGCACACGTCACTGACTATGACTGAAATAGTCCACGATGTATGGTCAGTATTCACAACTCATAACACGAGTCACAAATGGTCAGAGGGAGAGACAATGGTTTGGGAACCCTATGTATCAACTGGAAAGGACAAAGAACCTCAATACGTAGTGGCACGGTGTGGCTACTATGCACACCAAACGACCAAACTAGGCATGTGTCACTGACCATGATGAAAGAATTTTAACACAAGTGGTCAACATTAACCAACCATAACACGAGTCACAAACGATCAGAGGGGGAAACAATGGTCTGTGAATATCAGTTATCAACTAGCAAGTACAGCGACCTTCAATCAGTATAAGCACGGTGTGGCTACCATGCACAATGACCCACCAAAGTAGGCATATGTTCTATCTTTGACCAAAGAAATCTGTTGTGTGTGGTCAGCCTTGACAACTCATCATTGGAGTCACAAATGGTTAGAGGGGGAGACAATGGTTTGGGAACACCAGGTATCAACTAGCAAGCGGAAGGACCTTCAATACGTTGTGGCACGGTGTGGATACCATGCACGATGACCAACCAAAGTAGGCATATGTCACTGACCATTGCTAAACAATGTCACTAAGTGTGGTAAACTTTGACAACTCATAACACGAGTCACAAATGGTCAGAGTAGAAGACAATGGTTTGTGAATACTAGTCATGGAGCAGCAAGTTCAAACTCCTTCGTTATGTAGTGGCTCAGCGTGGCTACCATACACAGTGACCAACCAAAGTATGCACATGTCTCTGACCATGACCAACGAATTTCACTTCATGTGGTCAGCATTGAACACTCACAACACGAGTCACAGATAGTCAAAGGGGGGTGACATTGCTTTGGGAACACTAGCTATTGACTAGGAAGCACATATACCTTCAATACGCATTGACACGGCGTGGTAACCATGTACAGTGAAAAACCAAAGTAGGTATATGTCACTAACCTTGACCAAACGAATTTCACAGGGTGTGGTCATCGTTGAAAACTCATCATACGAGTCACAAATGGTCAGACGGGGAAACAATGGATTAGGAACACTAGTCATCAACTAGCAAGTACAAAGAACTTCAACAAACAGTGGCACGGTGTGGCTAGCGTACACAGTGACCAACCAAAGGATGAATATGTCACAGACTATGACCGAAGAATTCCACTGTGTGTGGTCAACATTGACAACTCATAACACCAGTCACGAATGGTCAGAGGGACAGGCAATGGTTTAGGAACCCTATGCATGGACTAGAAAGGAGAAATAACTTCAATACGTAATGGCCTGTGTGCCTTATATGCACACCAAACATCCAAACTAGGCAGATGTCACTAACCATGACCAAAGAATTTCAATATGGGTGGTCAACGTTGACCAATCATAACACGAGTCACAAACGGTGAGGGGAAGAAACAATGGTTTGGGAATATCAGTTTTCAACTAGCAAGTACAACGACCTTTAGTCAGTAGTAGCACGGCGTGGCTACCATGCACACTGAACGACCGAAGTAGGCATATATACTGCCTTTGACGAAGGAAATCACCGTGTCTGGTCAACATCGACAACTCATAATACGAGTAAAAAATGGTCCAAGGGGAAACAATGGTGTGAGAACACCAAGTATCAAATAGCAAGCACAAGGAGCTACAATATGTTGTGGCACGGTGTGGATACCATGCACGATTATCAACCAATGTATGCATATGTCACTGACCATGACCAAAGAATGTCACCATGTGTGGTGAACTTTGACAACTCATAACGCGAGTCACAAATGGTCTGGGTTGAAGATAATGGTTTTTGAAAGCTAGTTATCGACTAGCAAGTACAAATACCTTCAACATGTACTGGCACAGTGTGGATACATTGCACAGTGACCAACCAAAGTACGCATATGTCACTGACCATGAACAAAGAAATTCACTTCATGTGGTCAATGTTGTCAACTCACAACACGAGTCACATATATTCAGAGGGGGTAACAATGGTTTGGGAACACTAGCTATGAACAAGTAGTGCCACGGCGTGGTAACCATGTACAGTGACAAACAAAAGTAGGCATATGTCACTAACCATGACCAAAAGGATTTCACACTGTGTGGTCAACAATGACAACTCATAACACGAGTCACAAATGGTCAGTGGGGGAAACCATGGATTGGGAACACTAGTTATCAACTAGTAAGTAAAACGATTTTCAACAAATAGTGGCACGGTGTGGCTAGCGTGCACTGTGACCAACCATAGGATTCATATGTCACTGACTATGACCGAAGAAGTCCACTATGTATGGTCAACATTGACAACTCATAACACGAGTCACAAATGGTCTGAGGGAGAGACAATGGTTTGGGAACCCCATGTATCTACTAGAAAGGACAAAGAACTTCAATACGTAGTGGCACGGTGTGGCCAATATGCACACCAAACAACCAAACTAGGCATATGTCATTGACCATGATGAAAGAATTTCAGTATAAGTGGTAAACATTCACCAACCATACCACGAGTCACAAACGGTCAGAGGGGGAGACAATGGTCTGTGAATATCAGCTCTCAACGAGCAAGTACAGTGACCTTCAATCAGTATAAGCACGGTGTGGCTACCATGCACAATGACCGACCAAAGTAGGCATATGTACTACCTTTGACCAAAGACATCCGCTGTGTGTGGTCAGCGTTGACAACACATAATAGGAGTCACAAATGGTCTGAGGGGGAGACAATGGGTTGCGAACACCTTGTTTCAACTAGCAAGCACAAGGACATTCAATAAGTTGTGGCACGGTGTGGATACCATGCACGATGACCAACCAAAGTAGGCATATGTCACTGATCATGACCAAGTAATTTCACTAAGTGTGGTAAACGTTGACAACTCATAACACGAGTCACAAATGGTCAGAGTGAAGACAATGGTTTTTGAATACTAGTCATTGAGTAGCAAGTACAAATACATTCAAGATGTAGTGGCAGAGCGTGGCTACAATGCACAGTGACCAACCAAAGTATGCATATGTCACTGACCATGACCAACGAATTTCACCTCATGTGGTCAGCGTTGAAAACTCACAACACGAGTCACATATAGTCAAAGGGGGGTAACATTGGGTTGGGAACACTACCTATTGACTAGAAAGCACAAATACACCCAATACATAGTGACACGACGTGGTAGCCATGTACGGTGACAAACCAAAGTAGGCATATGTCAATAACCATGACCAAACGAATTTCACAGTTTGTGGTCAACGTTTAAAACTCATCGCACGAGTCACAAATGGTCAGAGGGGGAAACAATGGGGTATGAACACTAGTTATCAACTAGCAAGTACGAATAGCTTCAACAAGTAGTGGCACGGTGTGGCTAGCGTGCACAGTGACCAACCAAAGGATGAATACGTCACTGACTATGACCGAAGAAGTCCACTATGTGCGGTCAACATTGACAACTCATAACACAAGTCACGAATAGTCAGAGGGATTGACCATGGTTTGAAAGCCCTATGCATGGACTAGAAAGGAAAAATACCTTCAATACATAGTGGCACCGGCGTGGCTAACATGCACAAAAAACATCCAAACTTGGCATCTGTCACAGACAATGACCAGAGAATTTCAATATGGGTGGTCAACGTTGACCAACCATAACACGAATCACAAATGGTCAGGGGAGGAAACAATGGTTGGGGAATATTGGCTCTCAACTAGCAAGTACAGCGCCCTTGAGTCAGTGGTGGCACGGTGTGGCTACCATGCACAATGACCGACCAAAGTTGGCATATGTACTGCCTTTGACGAAAGAAATCCGTTGTGTCTGGTTAACGTTGACAACTCGTAATACGAGTCACAAATGGTCAGCGGGGGGAAACAATGGTTTGGGAACACCAAGTATCAAATAGCAAGCACAAGGACCTCCAATACGTTGTGGTACGGTGTGGATACCATGCACGATGACCAACCAAGGTATGCATATGTCATTGACCATGACCAAAGAATGTCACCATGTGTGGTAAACGTTGACAACTAATAACAGGAGACATAAATGATCAGGGTGGAATATAATGGTTTGTGAATACTAGTTTTTGACTAGCAAGTACAAATACCTTTAATCTGTAGTGGCACAGTGTGGCTACAATGCACAGTGACCAACCAACGTACGCATATGGCACTGACCATGAACAAAGAATTTCACTTCATGTGGTCAATGTTGACAACTCACAGCACGAGTCAAATATATTCGGAGGGGGTAGCAATGGTTTGGGAACAATAGCTGTGAACAAGAAAGAACTGAGACCTTCAATACGTGGTGACACGGCATGGTAACCATGTACAGTGACAGACAAACCTAGGCATATGTAACTAACCATGACCAAACAGATTTCACATAGTGTGGTCAATGTTAAAAACTCATAACACGAGTCACAAACCGTCAGTGGGGGAACCCATGGGTTGGGAATACTAGTTATCAACTAGCGGGTACAAAGTGTTTTCAACAAGTAGTGGCACAGTGTGGCTAGCGTGCACATTGACCAACCAAATGATGCATATGTCACTGAATATGACCGAAGAAGTCCACTATGTGTGGTCAATAGTGACAACTCATAACACGAGTCACAAATGGTCAGAGGGAGATACAATGGTTTGGGAACCCTGTGTATTGACTAGAAAGGACAAAGAACTTCAATACGTAGTGTCACGGTGTGGCTACTATGCACAACAAACAACCAAAGTAGGCATATGTCACTGACCATGACCAAATAATTTTTATATGGGTAGTCAACATTCACCAACCATAACACGAGTCACAAACGGTCAGAGGGGGAAACAATGGTCTGGGAATATCAATTCTCAACTAGCAAGTACAGCAACCTTCAATCAGTATAAGCACGGTGTGGCTACCTCGCACAATGACCGACCAACGTAGGGATATGTACTGCCTTTGACCAAAGAGATCTGATGTGTGTGGACAGAGTTGACAACTCAAAATACGAATCAAAAATGGTCAGAGGGGGAAACAGTGGCCTGGGAACATCAGGTATCAACTAGCAAGCACAAAGACCTTCAACACGTTGTGGCACGGTGTGGATACCATGCACGATGACCAACCAAAGCAGGCATATGTCACTGACCATGACCAAATAATGTCTCTAAGTGTGGTAAAATGTGACAGCGCATAACACGAGTCACAATTTGTCATAGTGGAAGACAATGGTTTGTGGATACTAATCATCGAGTAGCAAGTACAAATACCTTAAAAATGTAATGGCATAGCGTGGATACCATGCATAGTGACCAACCAAAGTATGCATATGTCACTGACCATGACCAACGAATTTCACTTCATGTGGTCAGCGTTGACAACTCACAACACGAGTCACAGATAGTCAAAGGGGGGTAACATTGGTTTGGGAAGACTAGCTATTAACTAGAAAGCACAAATACCTCTAATATGTAGTGACACAGCGTGGTAACCATGTACAGTGACAAACCAAAGAAGGCATATGTCACTGACAATGACCAAACTAATTTCATAGCGTGTGCTCAATATTAAAAACTCATAGCACGAGTCACAAATGGTCAGAGGGGGAAACAATGTGTTCGGAACACTAGTTGTCAACTAGCAAGTACGAAGAACTTCAACAAGTAGTGGCAAGGTGTGGCTAGCGTGCAGAGTGACCAACCAAAGGATGAATAAGTCACTGAGTATGGCCAAAGAAGTCCACTTTCCGTCGCTCCCTCTTTCTGCTTCTTCCTCTCCAGCACAGCCCTTTACTACGTCTGCCAGCTTTGGTCCCTTCACCTTGCCGTAAAGTCGGGTCAGTCGCACGTTCACCCTTACCAGCATTTCAAGTGTTGAAGTGTTGAGCCTGTTCCTGCGAGCTGTCTGAATGAGCTCGTGCTTGTTGAAAACACGCTCATTCTCAGAAGAAGTGCATGGCTGAGCCAGAATGCGCATAGCCAAGTTGCGGAGTGCACCCATCCAAGTCAAGTGCCGTGCATGCCAGCGGTATGCCGCCACCTCACCAGTCACCACCTTCGCCACCGCCTGCTTTGCCCTTTCCACATCTCTCTGCCGCTCTGGGTCCTCGTCCACCGTCAGGCGGCCACTTGAAAACGCATCCAGCTGCTCCTCCAGCAGCACCTGCTCACTATCCGGCACAAGTGCATTGACAACTTGATTCCACGCCTCAATAATCTTCTCATTAGCATCGAACTTATGGCCAAATTGTTGCGGATGGATCTGCCGGGCTGCAACAAAAACAGGGCAGTTCATCTGCCTTGTCCACCTGTCCGAAAGACGTTCCATGGCAAACTTGACCCATGCAGGGCTGCAAGCTGCACGACGGCGGCCACGTGCAACACCCAAGGCTTGCAGCTGCTCCGTGGCATCAAGCAAAGCCTCGTAGATGATGCTCGAGGTGCCGCCAGCGGCGTCTGGGGCGGATCTGGATGTCCGACCATTCATATGGGGCGGATCTGGATGTCCGACCATTCATCCACACCCAAAGTGCACCCAAAGATCTCCCACCCATCACAAAGGGGCTGCTCCAATTCAGACAGCTCCTTTTCTAGCTCGGGAAGGAGGGTGGCAGTAACCGTCTCACGGGATGGGAGTCGGAAGGATGGGTTGGTGCGCCGGGCGTTGTCAATCAGCTCAAGCATGGTGCGCCAGCGACAGAAGCTGATTGGGAGTACCCCACACGCCATGACCTTGACGAGAGACCTCTGGCACTCCCTGTTTGCCTTGTTGTCAAGATGGTCACGCATGCTCGTCTGCCTGCTGCTGTTGAGGGATGAAAGGGAGACTGTAGGGCCTCCACGGAGGAGGGACATGGCTGGAGAAACTGCACGGTCAGCGGTGGTGCACGTGCCATCTGCTGCCTCGTCGTCGCTATCACCTACCCCGGCTGCATCTCTCAGCGCCTTGCGCTGGCGTTCAGCAGTCAGTTGCGCCCAGTTGACCGGGCGTTCCCTGGTTCCCCAGGCTTCACCCTCTCCATTGAACAGCTTTGGGTCTGCTCCGGTGAACCCGTCGGGAAGTGCCAGGGCAGGCAGTCCAAGAATATCACGGGCAGCTGGAGGGGCCACCCTGCACTTCGCGATGTTGCTCACTGCAGCTCCGTAGTGGCCCCTCATGCGGTCACTCCCACCAGAAAAGGAGTTTCCGCAAGCACCACAATAGAACCCCGGGTAGCCGGCGGCAGTTGGAGTAGGTCTGAAAAACTTGGATAGGGCACTGGTCAGCAGGTGACCTTGGAGGGGCTGCACGGCTGCCATACTGGTGGCTGGGTTTGGACGAACTGCATCCACAGCAGAGGCTGCTGGCCCTCTCGCCATGGCAATGTCTTCGAGTCTTTGGTAGTGAACACAAACACAGCTCACTGACCTGCCCTACGTTGTCGACATCCCAGGTGGGCGAACCGCTAACTGTCCATATGCAGGGAATGTGATCCACGTAAGGATATGCCAGCGTGGAGATGGATACATGGTTCATGCACGCAGATTTCCATTGTTCCATTCGAGGTTATCGCTAGGGTGGCAGGTCTTGACGTGCTTGGCCCACTCTCATTGGAGCATGAAGTTCAGATTTCAATCGATGGCTCCTGATTGGCCATCTTAGCTGTGCTGGGCAACAACACTCCACATGAGGGCATGTACATGCATGACAACCTGGCACCATCGATATGGGCTGCCGCGAGGTCAACTTTGATGGACCGAGTGTCCAAACCTGTGCGCTGACCCAAGGCTCATTTATCCCCATTTATCCCCGTTGAAAAAATGAGTACCCAGTCTAGGTGAGTGGGTGGACCCGGGTGGGTAAATAGCAAAAGTCTAAGTCGACTCCACGTCGACTTAGGTCGACGTGGCGACTTCGACTTTGGCCCCAAAGTCGCCAAGTCTAGGGCAACATGGGCCACAACGTTTTGAAGGTCATTGTGCTTGCCAGTTGATACCTGGTGTTCGCAAACAATTGTTTCCCCCTCTGACTATCTGTGACTCATATTATGAGTTGCCAACATAGACCATACAAAACGGACTTTGTTGGTCAAAGGCAGTACATATGCCTACTTTGGTTTGTCCGTGTACATGGTTACCACATCCTGTCACTACGTATCGAAGGTCTTTGTGCTTTCTAGTTGATAGCTAGTGTTCCCAAACCGTTGTTAGCCCCTCAAGGTATCTGTGACTCGTGTTGTGAACTGTCAACATTGACCACATGAAGTGAAATTCTTTGGTCATGGTCAGTGACATATGCATACTTTGGCTGGTCATTGTGCATTGGAGCTACACTGTGCCACAACATATTGAAGGTATTTGTACTTGCTAGTCGATAACTAGTATTCAGAAACCATTATCTTCCACTTTGACCAATTTTGACTCGTGTTATGAGCTGTCAATATTTACCACACATGGTGACATTGTTTGGTCATGGTCAGTGACATACGCATACCTTGGTTGGTCATCGTGCATGGTATCCACACAGTGCCACAACGTGTTGTAGCTCCTTGTGCTTGCTATTTGATGCTTGGTGTTCCCAAACCATTGTTTCCCCATCTAACCATTTGTGACTCGTATTATGAGTTGTCGACGTTGATCAGATACAGCGGATTTCTTTCGTCAAAGAGAGTACCTAGGCCTACTTTGGTTGGTCATTGTGCATGGTAGCCACACCGTGCTACTACTGACTGAAGGTCGCTGTACTTGCTAGTTGAGAACTGACATTCCCAAACCATTGTTTAATCTCCTGACCGTTTGTGACTAGTGCTATGGTTGGTAAACGTTGACCACCCATATTGAAATTCTCTGGTCATGGTTAGTGACATATGCCTAGTTTAAATGTTTTTTGTGCATCTTAGCCACATCGTGCCACTACGTATTGAAGTTATTTGTCCTTTCTAGTCCATGCGTAGGGTTCTTAAACCATTCTTTCTCCCTCTGACCATTTGTGACTCGTGTTATGAGTTGTCAATGTTGACCACACAGAGTGGACTTCTTCGGTCATAGTCGGTGACGTATTCATCCTTTGGTTGGTCACTGTGCACGCTAGCCACACCGTGCCACTACTTGTTGAAAATCTTTCTACCCGCTAGTTGATAACTAGTGTTCCCAACCCATGGTTTACCCCGCTGACCATTTGTGACTCGTGTTATGAGTTATCAACGTTGACCACACACTGTGAAATTCGTTTGGTCATGGTTAGTGACATATGCCTACTTTGGTTTGTCACTGTACATGGTTACCACAGAGTGTCACTACGTATTGAAGGTATTTGTGCTTTCTAGTCAATAGCTAGTGTTCCCAAACAAATGTTACCCCCTTTGACTTTCTGTGACTCGTGTTGTAAGGTTTCACCGCTGACCACATGATGTGAAATTCGTTGGTCATGGTAAGTGACATATGCATACGTTGGTTGGTCACTGTACATGGTAGCCAAGCTGTGCCACTACATATTGAAGGTATTTGTACTGGCTACTTGATGACTAGTATTCACAACCCATTGTCTTCCACTCTAACCATTTGTGACTCGTATTATGAGCTGTCAAAGTTTAACACACTTAGTGACATTACCTTGCCATGGTCAGTGACATATGCCTACTTTGGTTGGTCATCGTGCATGGTATCCACACTGTGCTACAGATTATTGAAGGTCCTTGTGCTTGCTAGTTGATATCTGGTGTTCCCAAACCATTGTCTCCCCCTCCGACCATTTGTGACTCCTATTATGAGTTGTCAACGCTGACCACACACAGCAGATGTCTTTGGTCAAAGGTAGTACATATGCCTACGTTGGTTGGTCATTGTGCATAGTAGCCACACCGTGCTTATACTGACAGAAGGTTGCCGTACTTGCTAGTTGAGAACTGATAGTCACAGACCATTGTTTTCCCCATCTTACCGTTTGTGACTCGTGTTCTGGTTGGTGAATGTTGACCACTTGTATTCAAATTCTTTCATCATGGTCAGTGACATATGCCTAGTTTGGTTGTTTGGTGTGCATAGTAGCCACACCGTGCCACTACGTATTGAAGGTCCCTGTCCTCTCTAGTTGATACATAGGGTCCCCAACGCATTGTCTCTCCCTCTGACCATTTGTGACTCGTGTTATGAGTTGTCAATGTTGACCACACATAGTGGAGTTCTTTAGTCATAGTCAGTGACATATGCATCCTTTGGTTGGTCACTGTGCACGCTAGCCACACCGTGCCACTACTTGTTGAAAATATTTCTACCCGCTAGTTGATAACTAGTGTTCGCAACCCATGGGTTCCCCCACTGACCATTTGTGACTTGTGTTATGAGTTTTCAACGTTGACCACACACTGTGAAATTCGTTTGGTCATGGTTATTGACATATGCCTAATTTGGTTTGTCCCTATACATGGTTACCATGATGTGTCACTACGTATCAAAGGTCTTTGTGCTTTCTAGTAGATAGCTAGTGTTCCCAGACCGTTGTTAGCCCCTCTGAATATCTGTCACTCGTGTTGTGAGTTGTGAACATTGACCACATGAAGTGAAATTCTTTGTTCATAGTCAGTGACACATGCATACTATGGTTGGTCACTGTGTATTGTAGCCACATTGTACCACTACATATTGAAGGCAATTGTACTTACTAGACGATAACTAGTATTCACAAACCATTATCTTCCACCCTGACCATTTGTGACTCGTGTTATGAGTTGTCAACATTTACCATACTCAGTGACATTACTTGGTCATGGTGAGTGACATTTGCCTACTTTGGTTGGTCATCGTGCATGGTATCCACACCGTGCCAGAACGTATTGGAGGTCCTTGTGCTTGCTATTTGATACTTCGTGTTCCCAAACCATTGTTTCCCCATCTGACCATTTGTGACTCGTTTTATGGGTTGTCAACGTTGACAACACACTGCGGATTTCTTTGGTCAAAGGCAGTACATATGCCTGCTATGGTCAGTCATTGTGCATGGTAGCCACACCGTGCTACTACTGACTGAAGGTAGGTGCACTTGCTATGTGAGAACTGATATTTCCATAGCATTGTTTCCGCCCCTGACCGTTTGTCACTCGTGTTATGGTTGGTCAACGTTGACCGACCATTTTGAAATTATCTGGTCATGGTCAGTGACATATGCCTAGTTTGGTTGTTTGGTGTGCATATTAGCCACACCAAGCCACTACGTATTGAAGTTCTTTTCCTTTCTATTCGATGCATAGGGTTCCCGAACCATTGTCTCTCCCTTTGACCATTTGTGACTCGTGTTCTTAGTTGTCAATGTTGACCACACATAGTGGATTTCTTTGGTCATAGTCAGTGACATATGAATCTTTGGGTTGGTCACTGTGCACGCTAGCCACACCGTGCCACTACTTGTGGAAAATCTTTCTACTTGCTAGTTGATAACTAGTGTTCCCAATCCATGGTCTACCCCACTGACCATTTGTGACTCGTGTTATGAGTTTTCAACGTTGACCACACGTTGTGAAATCCGTTTGGTCATGGTTTGTGACATATGTGTACTTTGGTCTGTCACTGTACATGGTTACCACGCCGTGTCACTACGTACCGAAGGTCTTTGTGCTTTCTAGTTGATAGCTAGTGTTCCCAAACCATTGTTACCCCCTATGAATATCTATGACCCGTGTTGTGAGTTGTCAACATTGACCACATGAAGTGAAATTATTTGTTCGTGGTCAGTGACATATGCATACTTTGGTTGATCACTGTGCATTGTAGCCACACTGTGCCACTACATATTGAAGGTATTTGTACTTGCTAGTCGATAACTAGTATTCACCAACCCTTATCTTCCACCCTGACCATTTGTGACTCGTGTTATGAGTTGTCAAAGTTTACCACACTTAGTGACATGATTTGGTCATGGTCAGTGACATATGCCTACTTTGGTTGGTCATCGTGCATGGTATCCACACCGCGCCACAACGTATTGAACCTCCTTGTGCTTGCTATTTGATACTTGGTGTCCCCAAACCATTGTTTCCCCCTTTGACCATTTGTGACTCCTATTATGAGTTGTCAACGTTGACCACACACGGCGGATTTCTTTGGTCAAAGGTAGCACATATGCCTATTTTTGTCGGTCTTTGTGCATGGTAGCCACACCGTGCCTGTACTGACTGAAGGTCGTTGTACTTGCTAGCTGGTATCTACTATTCCCAAACAATTGTTTCCCCCTCTGACAATCCGTGACCCATATTATGGGTTGTCTATGTTGACCACACATAGTAAACTTATTTGGCCATGGTAAGTGGCACATGCCTAATCTGGTTGGTCTTTTTGCATGGTAGCCACACCGTTCCACTACTTGTTGAATGTCTTTGTACTTGCTAAACAATGAATAGAAAAAGGTTTCTCCCTTTGACACCACGTCGGTTTTTGTTGATTTGTTACGCGTAGGTGCCTTCACTGGAATACTCCCTCCCACCCCCCCTAGAGCCATGTTCCGTGGACGACCTGGACGACAGATTTGCGACCGCAATATGACTCCCCCCTAC
>SZWC01004009.1:160727-172366 GCA_023375785.1 Penium margaritaceum | reverse complement strand
TGTGTCAGCCAGGGGGAGTGTTGGTATGTGTGGCTTCCACCCGTCACGAGCCACAGCCGTGGCAGCTACGGGTGCACCCGGAGCTGATGGTGAGCGGTGGCCGCATTGGAGATCGTGACGACCCGACGGGACTCCGGATCGTCCAGGGACTTATCCAGGAGCTACGACATGACAGGTGTGACGCAGATGATGCGTCTCTACAGCCTGACTGGCTGGTCTGCCTTTGCTGGAGTTTTCTCGGTGGTCGAGACGCACGCACCCGGCAGCCTGTACCGGTGCGATGAGGAGACCTGCGACTTTGTGTGTGCTTCCTGTCGTGGAAAGCACACTTTGATGTCTCGGTACTGCACTCGTACACTTATGGGTGCTCTTAGTGCAGTTCCGAGTGCTCTAGAGTTTTCTCGGTGGACAGGCCATTTTGGCCGATTTCCTTGTTTTGCTTGCTATTCGTGTCTGGATGATGCAAACCCACCTTGCGTGGGTGCGTTGCGTAGAGCTCATCGGTTTGCACGTTTTGGTGCAGACAGCGGGTGATTCTGACACCTGAGTAGTGAGTTACGGCTAAAACCGTGGTTTTAGGCCAGTTTGAGCTGGTACGAAAAATACCGCCGCCCCTAGCGACTCTAGGCGGCCAGCAACTATTTAGGCTGATTGTTGCTCAGTTGTCAATCCTCTCTGCAATTATATTCAGTTTGAGTTTCCTGACACTCTGTTCGTGTCCCAACCCAGACCCTTGCAGTTTTGTCTCTAACTTGTGACTGTTGTCACACGCTGACCTGGCGCTGACGCCTAGTGTCGCGGCAAGTGGTTAGGAAGGTTCTAGGAAACTACTCAGATCAGGCTTATCGCTCCGAGAGAGGGGCGGATGGGGCTTATCGCTCCGGCGGAGGGGTGAATGGGGCTTATCGCTCCGACGGAGGGGCGGATGGAGCTTAATGTTCCGACGGAGGGGCGGATGAGGGTCAAGGGTGACAAAACAGGGGGTAATCAGCATTTTCACCGTCAGAAAATAGATCTATTTTCAGGCAGGCAGGTTTTCTCGGTGAGCCCTGCCAAACAGCCGACGGCCCAAACCCAGGCGCCGTCCGTTTTGTCTGGAAATTGGACCCTACAATAATGCGCACGTTGCGAATGCAGTCGTGCGGTCAGAATCAGCTAGAAAAATGGTAGTGAGGAGCTATGGCTGCCTAAACCCAGGCCGCGTCTACGCTAACCCCAAGTAGCAACAGTGCCAAAAAATCATGAAACTTGGACCCAGGGCATGACATGGCGTTGTGAACGCAACAGTGGAGTCAAACACGACGTTGGACGCGTGCAGGCAACATATGCAGCGACAGTGCCTGCCGGCGGCACGACCGCCGAGGTCTACCGATGGAGCTGAGCACGAAGGAGGGAGGAGGCTCCAGCGAACTACGTCTAGGCCTCGCCGTGCGTCGGCTCCACCGGATGACATACCATCAACGTCGTGTCTCACCGTCAGTCATCTGCACGTCGATGTACACAAGCTGGGAGGACACAACAGAGTACAAGTGAGAGATGTGAGACAAAAACCAACACTCCCCCATGACTCACAAGCGCAGTGCACATGGATGAGCAGAGAGCACAGAGACCAAGAGGACGCGGAGAGAGAACCTCACGGACGCACACCAACTACACTCACAGCCTTTTTGATTGAGTCACGCTTCAATGCCTTGGTCAAGAAATCAGTTGCGGTGCTGTCTCAACCCATACAATGCAGATGCTGTCGTCATGCAACAACGAAGGCACATAGTGATACTCGAACATTGATGTGCTTTGTGCAAGTGTGGTGCACGCCGTCATTGTCAGCCATGGTCATAGCACTCTCATTGTCACGGTGCACCATGATGGATGAGACTCACCGACGCAACTCGGACAACAAGCGGCGCAGCCACATGCTCTGACATGCGCCAGAACCAAGGGCCACATACTCTACCTTTTGCAGTGCTGCACGTAATGTAGCCTTGTTTGTTACTGCCCCACGATATAGCCGTTCCGCCAACAAGGAAGATCCAGCTAGTACGACTCTTACCGTCCGGACTGCCGGCCGAGTCACAGTCGGTGTATCCCGTCGCCACAACGGACGGCTGTCGACAGAACATGAGGCCTCGCCGTGAGATAGACATGACGTAGCGCAGCATTCGGATCGCGGCCAGAAAGTGGAGGTGACGCGGCTCCTGAGAGAACTGTGTGAGGAGGTTGACGGCGAACGCAATGTCTGGACCCCTCGTCGTCATCGCCAGGAACATCAGTGACCCGATGACGCGCAAGTACGTGGTCACGTCTGCTGGCTCCCCCACCACGGCTAGATCAGAACTCTTGAGTATCGCCTGACCATCGGACGACATGGGAGAGGATGCTCTCAGCACGAGGGCCAGGTCCTCAGCGAAGCGCCCGGACAAGGTCTTGACGTAGGGAGCCTGATGGACATGCACGATGCCCATGGAGCGATCATGCTCAAGCTCCATGCCCAGAAAGACTCGTGCAAGCCCGAGGTTCTTCATCTGGTAGGCAGCGTGCAGCAGTTCCTTGACCCGTTGGTCGGCAGCAACATCCGATGACGTGATGAGTAGGTCATCGACATAGACCAGGACAACGATGAGAGTCTGTTCTCGCGAACTGATGAATAGCGAGGGGTCGGCAGAGCTGCAAAGGAGCTAGAAGCCACTAAGAAGCGTATGACTAATCTCCTGGTTCCAGTAGCCCAGTGACTGCTTCAAGCTATGGAGGGCCTTACGCAGCTTCTAGACCTTGCCGGAGCTGTCGTCGAAGCCTAAAGGTTGAACCATGTAGAGCTCCTCGCCCTCAGTGAGCCATGGAGAAAGGTGTTGTTCACATCCACGTGATGCAGTTCCCACCCATGCTGGGCAACCAGGCTGAACAACGCCCGACAGGTGGAGAACCGACCGACCGGGGCGAAGATCTGGCCATAGTCGATCCCAGGGACTTGAGCAAACCCCTTGGATGTGAGACAGGCCTTGTACTTGTCCAAGGACCCGTCTGGCTTCCACTTTCGCCGGAGAACCCACTTGGCGCCGATGGCCTTACGGCCCGGGTGGAGGTCGACGAGCTCATAGACTCGGTGTTGCCAAATGGCGGCAAGCTCGTCGGCTCGTGCAGCCTCCCAGTAAGCGGTCTCGGGAGATGCCCGAGCCTCACGTAGGGTGGCTGGGTCCTTTGGTCACTCCGTGGGGCGGACAGTGAGGGTGTGCGCATCCCGTTCCCCTGGTGGCATCCCTGGTGAGTATGGCCGCAACGGCATACCGGTGCTCCTAATGGAGCAAGGCATAGCCCATAGCTGACCTTGGATGTAGATCGGCGATGACTGACCGTGTGGCCAAGCTCAGTGCCTTGGTGCCAGGGTCCCCACTCACGACCGTGGGAGTGGATCCGACATGAGGTCGATCTGTGCGGACACTCGAGAGGCAGAAAGGGGGTAGGTGGAACGGTGCATCTTGCCTTGAGCGCAATCAATGCACTTGGTGGTACACGGCAGAGGAAAGGAGGCGGAGTCAAGGCCCGTGGCTGGCTGTGTGCGAAGTATGCTATCAACAGCGGCAGAGTGGACGTGAGAGAGGTGGGGATGCAGGAGACGCGTGTGCTACGGAGACAAGGTGTTGGTAACAAACACGTGGCCAGTATTTGCCGACGTGGAGGAGACAGAGGTAGAAGCAGATAGGCACGATACGTGCCACAAGTTGCCACGGGCGGTGGCATGCAAAACGATACGACCGGACAAACGCAACAAAACAGTGACCACACCACGCAAATGCAGAACATCCATGCTCATGCGGTCAAGGGCGGTGACATACAGGAGGCTGAGCTCAAGGCCAGGGACGAAGAGAACATCAGTCAAGAAGACATCACCAACTGGACCATGGAAATGGACAACGCTGACACCACAAACGGGTTATACCTGAACAGAGCCCGTCCGAATCCCGGTGACATCGGTGACAGGACCAAGAACACTGAAGGCCCCGTGCGAGGCCGTCATGTGATGCGTGGCCCAGGAATCGATGANGGTGCTCCTAATGGAGCAAGGCATAGCCCATAGCTGACCTTGGATGTAGATCGGCGATGACTGACCGTGTGGCCAAGCTCAGTGCCTTGGTGCCAGGGTCCCCACTCACGACCGTGGGAGTGGATCCGACATGAGGTCGATCTGTGCGGACACTCGAGAGGCAGAAAGGGGGTAGGTGGAACGGTGCATCTTGCCTTGAGCGCAATCAATGCACTTGGTGGTACACGGCAGAGGAAAGGAGGCGGAGTCAAGGCCCGTGGCCGGCTGTGTGCAAAGTATGCTATCAACAGCGGCAGAGTGGACGTGAGAGAGGTGGGGATGCAGGAGACGCGTGTGCTGCGGAGACAAGGTGTTGGTAACAAACACGTGGCCAGTATTTGCCGACGTGGAGGAGACAGAGGTAGAAGCAGATAGGCACGATACGTGCCACAAGTTGCCACGGGCGGTGGCATGCAAAACGATACGACCGGACCATCGCAACAAAACAGTGACCACACCACGCAAATGCAGAACATCCATGCTCATGCGGTCAAGGGCGGTGACATACAGGAGGCTGAGCTCAAGGCCAGGGACGAAGAGAACATCAGTCAAGAACACATCACCAACTGGACCATGGAAATGGACAACGCTGACACCACGAACGGGTTATACCTGAACAGAGCCCGTCCGAATCCCGGTGACATCGGTGACAGGACCAAGAACACTGAAGGCCCCGTGCGAGGCCGTCATGTGATGCGTGGCCCCGGAATCGATGATCCAAGTCTCTGAAGGGTCCTGGACCGGTGTGGCCAGGTTGCTGACAGTCACATGGCAATGGGTGAGCGACGCTCACGAAGTGGATGGAGGTGCGAACCGGGAGTGCCAGTCATCTAGCCAGGCGACATCGTCATGAAGAGGAGCAGGAGGACAAGGCACGGTAGAGGACGGGACGGATGGAAATACAAGACATGATCGTAGCACCGACTCTTCCATGCAGGGTGGGGAGGAACTAGCGACTACGCAACTCGCACTTCCCTGGGGAGGAGGGCGAGGAAGGCTGAGCTGGAAGGCGATGAACTGCTCCAGCTAGCGCTCGCGGGCGGAGGGTCCAATGGAGTAGACCGACTGCGGTGTGACGGCGCCGGAGTCCAGGAAGGTAAAGGAAGGCGCCGGGGACAGAGGAGCGGGTGCAGACGACTGTGGAGGAGGCCGTGGCGGGGCTGTCACAAGCGGCGCAGATGCGGCAGGAGCAGCAACAGTCACGACACTAGTAGCAAGGCGGTGCTCGCGTTGGCAACTCATGGTGGCGGTGACGCGAGCCTCGTCAGTCAGGAATGGACACGTATACCACCCATGCCCTGACTAGCCACAGTTGTGGCAAACGAGGTTGGTGCTGCCTGATCCGCTAGTCTACTGCTGAGGCCCTTAGCCCCTCTTGCCCTTCTTCTTCTTCTTGCCAGACGAGGGGGCACCAAAAGATGCTGTTGCTGCTAGGGCGGCGAAAGCCACTGAGGCGACGACAGGAGAAGGGACAGCAGGAGAGGCAAGGGACTCCGTGCGATGGATGTGTGACTCCTGACGAGCTTCCTTGATGTGGAGGAAGAGCTCGTACGCCCAGGGCATGAGGGTACCCTGGGCAGCCATCGCGGCGAGAACGTCCTGGGAATAGTGAACAAAGACGTCGGAGAAGGGGTCGGTGGCGCCGCGCTTGATGGTCAGGAGCGCGGAGAGAGAGGGTGGCGCAGCGTCTCCGAGGCAGCGCAGAAGGTCCTCTGCGCGCTGCCAATAGGAGGTGACCGTATCGGTCTCCCCCATGCGGAGGGAGTTGAACTCCTGGAGCACGCGGCTTGTCTTAGCGTCACTACACAGGCTATGAGGGCACGTGAGTACGTGCCAGGCTGCTGACGGGTTAGGGAGGGCGCCAGTGGTGAAGTCACCAAGGAAGGGTTCAAGGGCAAGGCGTGCAGCTGGAGGGGCCACAAGGACAAGGGCACGTAGAGCGCGACCGGAGTCATAGAGCTTGTCAGCCTGGGCGGAGTCGTCGAAGTCCTTTGGCCTGTGGCCGGCACCAAGAATGGGGCCTAGGACCGATGTCACCGTCTGTTGTTGGCGAAGGGTGTGTTGCTGCGCCAAGTATTACGTTGTATAGGAGATCGCAGGACTCGCATATTCGCATGGAACAAACGGTGCTTGTTGACGGTGATGTGGCTATTGCGGCGGCGGCTATTACTACTACGGCGGCAATTGCTGATGCTACTGCTCCAGCTGCTGCGGCTGTTGATGCTATTGTTGCGGCGGCGGCTGCTGATGCTGCTGCTGCGACCGCTACAGTGGCGACAATGGCGACATCTATAGTGCCGCTAGCTGTTGTGTCAGTATTGCGAGCTGCTGGCGCAAAGCGGCGAGCAGATCAGTCAGGTCAGAATGACCGGTGGCAGAGCCTGCAGGGTGCTGGCGGTGCTACTGTTGCTGCTGCTCTTGCTATTGCTGCTGCTTTTGTTGTTGCTACTGCTGCTCCTTCTTCTAGTGCTGCTGTTGCTACTGCTACTGCGGCTGCTTCTACTGCTGCTCCTCCGATTACTGCTACTGCTGCTACTCTTGCTACTACTATTGCTCATTCTCCTGATACTATTGCTGCTGCTGCTGCTACTGCTGCTGCTACTGTTGCTCTTGCTGCTACTACTGCAGCTACTGTAGTTACACCACCTGTTGTAGGACAGGGGAGCTAGGGGTCCCCCCAGCAGAGGAGGATCCCTCCCCACTGGGGCTAGTAGCCATAGTGTTCGTTGGCCCTCCTTGTTCCACCTTTTGTTTCTTTTTGTCTTTTTCCCTCCTTGTATTGTTGATGTCAGCAATGACGTCAGCAGTGATGTCAACCTAGGATGGTTGACTTTAGCATTTGCTGTTGTGTTGTTGGCAGAGTTGTTGTTTTCTTTTTTTGTTGGTGATGTCAGTAGTGACATCAGCTAAAAAATTGCTAACGTAAGCAGTGGATGTTGCTGAAGCTGCTGCTGTGTCAGTTGTAGGGTGGCTGCTGCTGCTACTACTGTTGCTCCTGCTGTTGGTCTACTGCTGCAGCTGCTGCTGCTGCTGCTGAAGTTGCTGCTGTTGTTGTTGCTGCTGTCGTGATTACTACTGCAACAGCCGCTACTACTGTTGTTACTGAGCTCATGCGTGCTACTGTGGCTGCTATGGCTGCTGTAGCGGCCGTGGTAGCAGCAGCATCATGTGCAGAGTCACCTATGGGGTGGGGGATTTTTTATCTTCCCTTTTTTTTCTTGCTTGGTCGTCACAGCGAGCTCGGTGCTCACTACGAGCCGCAAGCAGCGAGCACTGAGCTCGCTGCTCGTTCCCCGCTGCTTTCTGCGGGCTACGAGCAAGAAGCTCGCTGCTCACAACTCATTGCTCACTGCGGGCAGCGGGCTGCAAGCAGCCTGGTGTTGCGAGCTGCAGCTGCTATTGGTTGCCCCTGCATCTGCAATTGCTGGCTGCTATAGGCTACTGCTAGCTGTTGCTTGCTGCTCCTGCTGCTGCTACTACAGCAGCCGGCTGTTGTTACTGCTCGCTGCTGCTGCGCACTACTATTGCTGCTGCGGGCTGCTGCTGCTGAAAGCTGCCGCGAGCTACTGTTGCCGGCTATTGCAACTGAGCACAACTGCTGCGGGATGCTGCTGCCAGTGCTCGATACTAATGCAAGATGCTGTTGTTGTTGCTGCTTGCAGCATGCTCACACCTGCTCAACGACGAGAACGTCGTCGTCNAACGGGTTATACCTGAACAGAGCCCGTCCGAATCCCGGTGACATCGGTGACAGGACCAAGAACACTGAAGGCCCCGTGCGAGGCCGTCATGTGATGCGTGGCCCAGGAATCGATGATCCAAGTCTCTGAAGGGTCCTGGACCGGTGTGGCCAGGTCGCTGACAGTCACATGGCAATGGGTGAGCGACGCTCACGAAGTGGATGGAGGTGCGAACCGGGAGTGCCAGTCATCTAGCCAGGCGACATCGTCATGAAGAGGAGCAGGAGGAAAAGGCACAGTAGAGGACAGGACGGATGGAAATACAAGACATGATCGTAGCACCGACTCTGCCATGCAGGGTGGGGAGGAACTAGCGACTACGCAACTCGCACTTCCCTGGGGAGGAGGGCGAGGAAGGCTGAGCTGGAAGGCGATGAACTGCTCCAGCTGGCGCTCGCGGGCGGAGGGTCCAATGGAGTAGACCGACTGCGGTGTGACGGCGCCGGAGTCCAGGAAGGTAAAGGAAGGCGCCGGGGACAGAGGAGCGGGTGCAGACGACTGTGGAGGAGGCTGTGGCGGGGCTGTCACAAGCGGCGCAGATGCGGCAGGAGCAGCAACAGTCACGACACTAGTAGCAAGGCGGTGCTCGCGTTGGCAACTCATGGTGGCGGTGACGCGAGCCTCGTCAGTCAGGAATGGACATGTATACCACCCATGCCCTGACTAGCCACAGTTGTGGCAAACAAGGTTGGCGCTGCCTGATCCGCTAGTCTACTGCTGAGGCCCTTAGCCCCTCTTACCCTTCTTCTTCTTCTTGCAAGACGAGGGGGCACCAAAAGATGCTGTTGCTGCTAGGGCGGCGAAAGCCACTGAGGCGACGACAGGAGAAGGGACAGCAGGAGAGGCAAGGGACTCCGTGCGATGGATGTGTGACTCCTGACGAGCTTCCTTGATGTGGAGGAAGAGCTCATACGCCCAGGGCATGAGGGTACCCTGGGCAGCCATCGCGGCGAGAACGTCCTGGGAGTAGTGAACAAAGACGTCGGAGAAGGGGTCGGTGGCGCTGCGCTTGATGGTCTGGAGCGCGGAGAGAGAGGGTGGCGCAGCGTCTCCGAGGCGGCGTAGAAGGTCCTCTGCGCGCTGCCAATAGGAGGTGACCGTATCGGTCTCCCCCATGCGGAGGGAGTTGAACTCCTGGAGCACGCGGCTTGTCTTAGCGTCACTACACAGGCTATGAGGGCACGTGAGTACGTGCCAGGCTGCTGACGGGTCAGGGAGGGCGCCAGTGGTGAAGTCACCAAGGAAGGGTTCAAGGGCAAGGCGTGCAGCTAGAGGGGCCACAAGGACAAGGGCACGTAGAGCGCGACCGGAGTCATAGAGCTTGTCAGCCTGGGTGGAGTCGTCGAAGTCCTTTGGCCTGTGGCCGGCACCAAGAATGGGGCCTAGGACCGACGTCACCGTCTGTTGTTGGCGAAGGGTGTGTTGCTGCGCCAAGTATTGAGTTGTATAGGAGATCGCAGGACTCGCGTATTCGCATGGAACAAACGGTGCTTGTTGACGGTGATGTGGCTATTGCGGCGGCGGCTATTACTACTACGGCGGCAATTGCTGATGCTACTGCTCCAGCTGCTGCGGCTGTTGATGCTACTGTTGCGGCGGCGGCTGCTGATGCTGCTGCTGCGACCACTACAGTGGCGACAATGGCGACACCTATAGTGCCGCTAGCTGTTGTGTCAGTATTGCGAGCTGCTGGCGCAAAGCGGCGAGCAGATCAGTCGGGTCAGAATGACCGGTGGCAGAGCCTGCAGGGTGCTGGCGGTGCTACTGTTGCTGCTGCTCTTGCTATTGCTGCTACTTTTGTTGTTGCTACTGCTGCTCCTTCTTCTAGTGCTGCTGTTGCTACTGCTACTGCGGCTGCTTCTACTGCTGCTCCTCCGATTACTGCTGCTGCTGCTGCTCTTGCTACTACTATTGCTCATTCTCCTGATACTATTGCTGCTGCTGCTGCTGCTACTACTGCTGCTACTGTTGCTCTTGCTGCTACTACTGCAGCTACTGTAGTTGCACCACCTGTTGTAGGACAGGGGAGCTAGGGGTCCCCCTAGCAGAGGAGGATCCCTCCCCACTGGGGCTAGTAGCCATAGTGTTTGTTGGCCCTCCTTGTTCCACCTTTTGTTTCTTTTTGTTTTTTTCCCTCTTTGTATTGTTGATGTCAGCAATGACATCAGCAGTGATGTCAACCTAGGATGGTTGACTTTAGCAATTGCTGCTGTGTTGTTGGCAGAGTTGTTGTTTTCTTTTTTTGTTGGTGATGTCAGTAGTGACATCAGCTAAAAAATTGCTAACGTAAGCAGTGGATGTTGCTGAAGCTGCTGCTGTGTCAGTTGTAGGGTGGCTGCTGCTGCTACTACTGTTGCTCCTGCTGTTGGTCTACTGCAGCAGCTGCTGCTGCTGCTGCTGAAGTTGCTGCTGTCGTGATTACTACTGCAACAGCCGCTACTACTGTTGTTACTGAGCTCATGCGTGCTACTGTGGCTGCTATGGCTGCTGTAGCGGCCGTGGTAGCAGCAGCATCATGTGCAGAGTCACCTATGGGGTGGGGGATTTTTTATCTTCCCTTTTTTTCTTGCTTGGTCGTCACAGCGAGCTCGCTGCTCACTACGAGCCGCAAGCAGCGAGCACTGAGCTCGTTGCTCGTTCCCCGCTGCTTTCTGCAGGCTACGAGCAAGAAGCTCGCTGCTCACAACTCATTGCTCACTGCGGGCAGCGGGCTGCAAGCAGCCTGGTGTTGCGAGCTGCAGCTGCTATTGGTTGCCCCTGCATCTGCAATTGCTGGCTGCTATAGGCTACTGCTAGCTGTTGCTTGCTGCTCCTGCTGCTGCTGCTGCAGCAGCCGGCTGTTGTTGCTGCTCGTTGCTGCTGCGCACTACTACTGCTGCTGCGGGCTGCTGCTGCTGAAAGCTGCCGCGAGCTACTGTTGCCGGCTATTGCAACTGAGCACAACTGCTGCGGGATGCTGCTGCCAGTGCTCGATACTAATGCAAGATGCTGTTGTTGTTGCTGCTTGCAGCATGCTCACACCTGCTCAACGACGAGAACGTCGTCGTCATGATGCATGACGTCGCTAGCCGCTCACCTCCTCGCGTCACGCGTGGGGGTCAGTGCTGCCCGAAAAATCCAGCAGCATTTCCCCTAGCCCAGTGGCCGTGGGAAAAACATTGACGCTGCCACCAGGCTGGTTAATGCTGTCGGAAGAAATCTGGCAGCATTTCCCCTGCACTTGCTCGTCTGGGGGTCCGCCGGCGTTGTCTGGCACCTGTACGCCAGTCTTCTACTGTTGCTCCTACGCTCTGGCTCTGATACCACGCTGGAAACACTAGGCAGTAGGTTGGGGCTCCAGCGTTGTTGATGCAGCCTGCGGGCTTCCACGCTCGTTGCATAGTCTGCTGCTCCCTCAGTCTGCAGCTCTAGAGTCTTAAGTCCGGGTGCTCTGGGTTTGTTACTCAGAAATGCGCGCGCCAGTGTTAGCGCGAGAAAGCAGCTGAAAACTGGAAGTAACGGATTAGATGTGAAGAATGAGACACAATGGGAGACCCCTCCAAGAACTAGCCTCCCCTAGCTCTGTAGCTCTTGTTTCTTAGTTCACCAACCAATCAGAAATCAGCTCTATTTTCAGGCAGGCAGGTTTTCTCGGTAAGTCGTGCCAGACGGCCGACGGCCCGAACCCAGGCATCGTCCAGTTTGTCTGAAAACTGGACCATACCATGACACGCACGCTGCAAATGCAGTCATACGGTCAGAATCAGCTAGAAAGATAGCAGTGAGGAGTTATGGCTGCCTAAACCCAGGCAGCGTCTACGCTAACCCCCAGTAGCAACAGT
>SZWC01004009.1:114504-152566 GCA_023375785.1 Penium margaritaceum | reverse complement strand
GGGGCCTCACAGCAGCCACCAGGAGGATCTACTGGAGCTACACCATCTTTTCAGTAGTCTACACCGTACACAGCGCCACGGCCTCAACACGCTTCATCACAGGTTGACACCTGGGATGAGGAGGAGATAGAGGATGACACACGCGAGGATGAGATTTGTGTCCTTGAGGAGCGCATTCGTAAGCTACGTCTGGGTCATAGACTCTTACCGCGCCACCTTCTCGCCATCAGGATCAAGCATGTCATTCAGCGGCGTTCACTTTTGGTAGCATTTCTCTCACTGGTGGTCTCCCTATACCCCGTCCCCCATCGCCCGAGCATGAGGTCGTCTTCCCCATGGAGCGGCGACCCAAGGACTTTGAGACACCTCCACCCCGTTACGATAGCGACAAGGGAATGGATTGCTAGGAGACCTTGTTCCAGGTGTGTGCCAATTCTGAGGGTGTCTGGCCTTACTACCACACCAAGTACCACACTCACGGCGCTCACCAGGTCCAAAAAGCAGCAAGAGCGATGTGCGGGCTTCTCTACGCCATGCCACGGAAGACTGTGGTCGACTTCCGTCCCTTTCTGGGTGAGACCGGGACCTGGACTGGAGCAGATCCGCGCCAGGGCTCGAAGCTGGCCCTGGCACTTCTTGTTATGGAGACCCATGCTACGAGGGCGGCCCGACTACGTGAGATTCACTTCCTCTGTCAGGGTCCCACGGTGCTTGCAGCTGAAAACTGGAGGCGCGTGATGTGCCTTTACATGTGCCTTGGGACCGGTGGTGGGACGTAGCTGTGGACACGGGACACCATCATGATGGGGGCGCACTTTGACCACGTGAAGATCTTTACGGGCTTCGACCGTGTGGCTCTCTCCCAGTTTTCAGAGACAATTGAACATTGCTTTATACAACACCGCGACATACCACCATTCATGAAACACCTCTGCATCCTTTTTACCACCTTCTTTCCGAAGACCGCACCTATTTTTCCCAACATCGTACTTGAACCTAGCAGTCCCACCAGTGAGCATAGAATATGGGAAATCACACGAGCCACCATCCTACACCATCTATGGCAAGAAAGATGGACCCAACCAACACAAGACCCCACCCAGACAATTCTAGCGACCATATCCCACCTTCTTCAAGAACACCTTATGCATGCATCACTTAGAGTAGATCAACTCCCTCCTGGCACAAAAAGAAAGAAGACCCAACAACAACTGTAAATGGAAGGAACACACGCTTGCTTCATGTGCAATGCACAAGAAAGAAGAGGAAACATGATCATTTGAGCACGAGCTATAGTGTATCGTCCAACGGGAGCAAATGTCTCGTCCAATTCAATCCGAGGGACTTGGGAGAACCCCTTGGCAGTGAGACATGACTTGTAATTGTAAGATTCAATGGGCGTCAATGGCACTACGGCCGGGTGGTAGATCGACCAGCTCATGTACAGCATGATCGGCTAGAGCATTGAGCTCGTCCTGCATGGCAGCCTCCCACTGTTGTGAGTAAGGCAGCATGTGCCTGTCAAACTGTGGTCGGATCGGGCGACTAGGGTGTGGAAACAACGGTTGCTTGGTACTCAACAATGCTGCCAAAAATGGCGGCATCAAGTGTGCACTCATGTCCTGCCCGGAGCAATGAATAGCCAAGGACAGAGTTAGGGTGGACAACCCTTGACGCCAAGCCCAAGGCGTACATGCCGTTTGGCAACGTTGGTGAGCGCGCCGGTTGCGACTGAGAAGGATGAGCAGAGGGTGCAGAGACACTAGAGGAGTGCGTGGGAAGTGCGCAAAGACACCCACACGGACAAACGGTGAAATTGGTGCATGACAGGGAGGAGTTCTGGACGGCGACAGGTCAGGGGTACACTGACTGGGTACAACAGGAGTTGACAGAATGGATGGGACAGCAGAGNAATTGTAAGATTCAATGGGCGTCAATGGCACTACGGCCGGGTGGTAGATCGACCAGCTCATGTACAGCATGATCGGCTAGAGCATTGAGCTCATCCTGCATGGCAGTCTCCCACTGCTGTGAGTCAGGCAGCATGTGCCTGTCAAACTGTGGTCGGATCGGGCGACTAGGGTGTGGAAACAACGGTTGCGTGGTACTCAACAATGCTGCCAAAAATGGCGGCATCAAGTGTGCACTCATGTCCTGCCCGGAGCAATGAATAGCCAAGGACAGAGTTAGGGTGGACAACCCTTGACGCCAAGCCCAAGGCGTACATGCCGTTTGGCAACGTTGGTGAGCGCGCCGGTTGCGACTGAGAAGGATGAGCAGAGGGTGCAGAGACACTAGAGGAGTGCGTGGGAAGTGCGCAAAGACACCCACACGGACAAACGGTGAAATTGGTGCATGACAGGGAGGAGTTCTGGACGGCGACAGGTCAGGGGTACACTGACTGGGTACAACAGGAGTTGACAGAATGGATGGGACAGCAGAGAAATGCGCAGGGGACACGGACACCGATGAGACAGGTGAGGGCATAATGAGAGACGCAGGAGCGGCAGACAGGCCTGACGACACAAACGGCAGGGACCCTGAGGACAATGTGGACATGATGCCAGGTGCTAGAGGACGCGGAGAAGGTGAAGGCTGTCGGGGAGACATAGTAGTAGGGACCGTAGGGATGAAAATCCCCCCCAAAGGACACAGCGCCAGAAGGGATTCAGCTGCCGAGGTACGACACAAGTCACAAGTAGGACAGACTCAAAGAATAAGGCATCACGAAACTCAATAACACGATGGCGCTCAGAGTCCCAGAAGCACCATGCCTTGGACTAGGCAGAGACAACCACGTGGGGAGAGTTTCCCATCGCGGAGATCCTCAGATAGCCAAACAAATGCAACACAGCCTTTGACCCAAGCAAGGTGGAGGTCGGCATGAGTGCCAAACTAGCATTCAAAAGGAGTGACAGTGCAAGGGAGAGGACCGCGTGGGACACAGTTCCAGACCCGGGTCATGTAGCTCATCACCACAAAGACGAACAAAGGAGAGACAAGAGGGTGCAAACACCATCGGCAAGCGTCCGATTCCAACTCTCAGAGACTTCATTCTGTTGGGGTGTGTAGGGAGCCGAAGTCTCCAGACAAGTCCCTTTGGACACAAGGAGTCGAGCAGTGGGTCTAAGGAACTCACCGCCCCGGTCACTACGAAAGACACGTAACAAGCGCTGACACGAGCGTTTGGCTTGCACCAGCCATAACTCAATAACTGCATAGACATCACTCTTCTGACAAAGAGCGAAGACCCAGCGAAACCGGGAGAAATCATCGGTAAGGCAAAGAACAAATCGACCGGCAACCCGATGGAACTCGTGAGAAAGAGAACCCATAAAGTCAGGGTGGACAAGGTCAAGGGCATGGGAGGACTAGGAGTCAGAAGAGGCTAAAGGTGAGAAATGTATCTTTCCTTGAGCATAGTCAAGAAGATTAGAGGGAGAGGGCGAAGAAAAGGTGGATGGAGAGAGACCAAGAGCAGGTTGGAGCTTGAGCATGCTAGCAATGCCATCAATGTCCACATGGCCAAGACGGCGATGCAAGAGCTGAACATCGTCAGGGGAGAGAGAGGGCGCAACATGAACGAGGAGATCCAACAGAGGCGACAGAGGGGGCAAGGAGAGGAACACGGTACAGCTTGTCACATTTGACACTACGCAAGACGAAACCACTGGAAGGAAAAAGACTGACCCTGCAAACACCCTGACTGGCTGAGAAATCCATGTCCTGATCATTGAGGGAAGACACTGACAGCAAGCTGAGCTCCAAGGAGGGGACATACAAAACGCCAGGGAGAAACAGTACACAGTTGGGGCCAAGAAAGTGGACAACAACAACCCCCTGGACAAGGAGCAACTAGCTGAGCAGCCTCACCAAGCTCGCACAGGGCACATACGAGAAGAATGCTCGGATGATCCACAGTTCCACCAAACCACCATACCGGAAACAGAAGATGGTGCTGTGTCCTTAGCCTTCCCCTTACCCTGGCCATGACCACGTCCACGTCCATGGCCTTGTGAGACGAGGGCTATTGCGGTAGATTTGGAGGGTGAAGATGAGGTGGAGGTGGTGGGTGCAGAGGCAGGAGAAGGAGAAGAGGAGGCAGTCGTAACAGCAGAAATACCAGCCACTGTTGTATGGTGAAGGCGTTTGTTCTGGAGGCCAGTCCACCAGGCTGCAAGCCGCTAAGCTGTGAAGTCCTAGAGGGCACCAACACCAGGGGGGACTTGGGAGGAACGGGCTGAGAGGCAAGACACTACAGCTCATCAGCCTGGACATCGCAGACAAGATTGGACAACTCAAGAATTAACCCGTTGACCATTGTGTGGACAGCCGACAGTTGACCTCGGGCAGCCTCACCAAGCTCGCGAAGAAGTCTGAGACCGAGCGCCCAACAAGCATCAGTCCGTTCATCCACATGCATCAGGAGCGTGTTGAACTAAATGATGCTGTGAACCGAGGGGCGCCCGACGTGACGGTAACACGCCGATCCCTTGGGATAAACCTCCCACCCTCCAACCCTTAGTGTGTGGGCCAACCCTTGAGATGTCGCACGACCCTCTCCTACCAACAAGGCCGCTGCTAGTGACCGAGGTTCCCGCCATGCAACTCTCCCGGCGGCGTTTGCACCAAGGTGCGCTGCGGAAGACTTGTAGGACCGAATGGACGTGTGCAAGGCGATGCTTGGAGAACAAGGAGAGTTGGTCAAGGAAATAATCCTTAGAATTGATAGATCAGTACAAGGCAATGTACAAAATCTCTGGGTAAGATTGGCATGCCTAGAACAACCCCTGGGCTTCCTTATGTACCAGCCCCTATGAGCCAGCCGAAAGCTTCTCGGCGCTCCAAAGCCCTCTACCGAGTTGCATTCATGTAAACAGAATATGGATCATATAGTACGCACCACGAGCTTTCCAACACACCAAAGAACGCCTCAATCCGTGAAGAAACGGCTAAGTTATGGCCGTTTGAGTGCTCCACGCGTGACGGCCGCTGGCAGCACCGCTAGCAGAGGTTACGACCGCCCGAAGCGCCCTTGCTTGCGAATGCAGCTCCAGCCACCATCCCGAAGCGCCCATGGACCCCAATGAACCTTGCCTCATTGGATAACCAACCATCCAGGGGCGCTTTGGCTCCAGTGGGCGAGAAAGTTGTTCCGCCGTGCTCGAGGTCGAACCGGTCCGTCCCCTGTTTTTCGGTGTGTGCCTCCCACCTTTGCACGGCTGTATCTTTCTCTTCCCTGCACCGAATGACCCGGTTCTTGGGTCTATTTTGCACAGTTTTTCATTTAGAATACAATTAAATCATCAAAACATGCATCTGACATCATCATGATGACATAATCACCGCCTCGACCGGCGGCTCCCATAACATCACCCCCCCCCCTCCGAGGGCACACCGTCCCGGTGCGCTCTTGGTACGCTCGGAGGACCGTGTTGACAGCACCGCCCCTGTGAAAATCAGCTTTGGGGATCCAACAGTTGTAATCAGGCCCACCAGGTACTGCCACCCGTTACCCCGCCGACGGTGCCCGAGAATCTTCTCCACCACGTACTCCTCTTCACCCTCCACCAAGACCGGTGGAGGAGGAGCCTGTTTCTGCGCCGTGAACTGAGCATNGGATCCAACAGTTGTAATCAGGCCCACCAGGTACTGCCACCCGTTACCCCGCCGACGGTGCCCGAGAATCTTCTCCACCACGTACTCCTCTTCACCCTCCACCAAGACCGGTGGAGGAGGAGCCTGTTTCTGCGCCGTGAACTGAGCATCCGGCTCCTTCTACGCCTTGAGAAGAGAAGCGTGGAATACGGGATGGATCCCATAGTGGTCCGACAGCTCCAACACGTAGCTCACCGCGGACCGCTTCCCCTTGACCGGAAAAGGACCCACCCACCGAGGCTTGAGCTTGTCGCTGCCCACCCCCGTTAGCTACAGGTTCCGCGAGCTCAACAGCACCTTTTTTCCCACCGAGAACTCCTCGGCTGTCCGGTGCTTGTCCGCTTGCCACTTCATCTGCTGCTGTGCCTTGTGTAGCGCCTCGCATACGCCGCGCCGCACCACTGTGAAGTCACTTGTAAACTGCTGCACTGCGGGTAGGTCCGATCCCGTTGCCATGTCTGAGGGACATGCAGGTTGCACCCCATACACTACCTCAAAGGGAGACCATCCCGTAGAGGCATGCACTGCTGAGTTGTAGGCGAACTTAGCCTCAGGGAGCTTGCATTCCCATCCCTCACCATCCGGCTCCAAGATCCCTAGCAGTAGTTGCTCCATGGTCTGATTCGTGCGCATTGTTTGGCCATCCATTTGGGGATGGTACGCCGATGAAAGAGCCACACGGGTGCCAAGCTTCTTGAAGAGTTCCTCCCAAAACCAAGAGGTGAAGCGCGGGTCGCCGTCCGAGACCATGCACTTTGGCACCCCGTGCAGTTTAATGACGTGTTGCAAGAGGAGTTGAGCCGTCTCTGCTGTCGTGACCTTTGCCCCACATGGAATAAAGTACACCATTTTGCTGAACTGGTCCACCACCACCAGTACCATGGTGTTGCCCGTTGCATGCCGTGGAAGAATCCCCACAAAATCAAGTGAGATGTCCGTCTACGGACATTCCGACACAGGTAGCGACTGCAGCTCCCCTGGCGCCCGCNGGCACGTATTACAGCTGCTCACGTACTCCTTGCAATCTGCTCCCATCGTCGCCCATCAATGTTGGCGCGCAATCGTCTTGAAGGTCTTGTCGTGGCCAAAATGACCACTGTAGTGCAAGTCGTGCGCCTCTTCTAACAGCGTTTGCCGCAACGACGCACTCCGCGGTACCACAATCTGGTTCCCCTTCTCACGTCGCCAATACTGGCCGTCCCACTTGCACCCCTTCACTGTACTTCCGGCAAAGTCCTCGTCCTCTGCATACCCGTGTGCAAACAGGCTGTGGATGATTGGAGATCCCATCAGCACCGTGATTGCATGCACGCCCAAGTCCAGGCGACGCGAAAGCAGGTCCGCTAGGTTGATCCTNATGAAAGAGCCACACGGGTGCCAAGCTTCTTGAAGAGTTCCTCCCAAAACCAAGAGGTGAAGCGCGGGTCGCCGTCCGAGACCATGCACTTTGGCACCCCGTGCAGTTTAATGACGTGTTGCAAGAGGAGTTGAGCCGTCTCTGCTGTCGTGACCTTTGCCCCACATGGAATAAAGTACACCATTTTGCTGAACTGGTCCACCACCACCAGTACCATGGTGTTGCCCGTTGCATGCCGTGGAAGAATCCCCACAAAATCAAGTGAGATGTCCGTCTACGGACATTCCGACACCGGTAGCGACTGCAGCTCCCCTGGCACCCGCGCCCTCCGTGACTTGATTCTTTGGCACGTATCACAACTGCTCACGTACTCCTTGCAATCTGCTCCCATCGTCGCCCATCAATGTTGGCGCGCAATCGTCTTGAAGGTCTTGTCGTGGCCAAAATGACCACTGTAGTGCGAGTCGTGCGCCTCTTCTAACAGCGTTTGCCGCAACGACGCACTCCGCGGTACCACAATCTGGTTCCCCTTCTCACGTCGCCAATACTGGCCGTCCCACTTGCACCCCTTCACTGTACTTCCGGCAAAGTCCTCGTCCTCTGCATACCCGTGTGCAAACAGGCTGTGGATGATTGGAGATCCCATCAGCACCGTGATTGCATGCACGCCCAAGTCCAGGCGACGCGAAAGCAGGTCCGCTAGGTTGATCCTCCCTGGTTTGTATTGGATCTCGTAGTCGAAGCCGCCCTCCAGCAGCTCCATCCACCGTGCTTGACGACGACTCAGGTTTGGGTGCGACTTGAGGTACTTGATCGCGTAGTGGTCCNCACTGTAGTGCAAGTCGTGCGCCTCTTCTAACAGCGTTTGCCGCAACGACGCACTCCGCGGTACCACAATCTGGTTCCCCTTCTCACGTCGCCAATACTGGCCGTCCCACTTGCACCCCTTCACTGTACTTCCGGCAAAGTCCTCGTCCTCTGCATACCCGTGTGCAAACAGGCTGCGGATGATTGGAGATCCCATCAGCACCGTGATTGCATGCACGCCCAAGTCCGGGCGACGCGAAAGCAGGTCCGCTAGGTTGATCCTCTCTGGTTTGTATTGGATATCGTAGTCGAAGCCGCCCTCCAGCAGCTCCATCCACCGTGCTTGACGACGACTCAGGTTTGGGTGCGACTTGAGGTACTTGATCGCGTAGTGGTCCGTGTGCACCACACATTGCCACGCCTCAAGGTAGCACCTCCATTGCTTGAAGGCCTGGACCACCGCGAGCATCTCCTTCTCGTGGATCGGGTAGTTGAGCTCAGCCCCTTTCATCTTCTTGGAGTAGTACGCAATGGGCTGCAACCCCTTCCCTTGGTCCTGCATCAGCACCCCGCCAATCGTAGAGTCGCTTGCGTCCGTCGCCAACACGTACTACTTGCTCGTGTCCGGATGCACCAACACATGGCAGCCTTCATTGCACCGAAGGCTTGCCCTTCCTTTGCACCCCACTCCCATTGGCGCCCCTTCTTGAGTAAGTTTGTCAAGGGTGCTCCCATTGCCGCATGCCCCCGGATGAACCTCCGGTAGTAGTTTGTAAAACCCAGAAAAACCTGGATGTCACGCACGCACGCCGGCTCTGGCCAATCCTTCACTGCTTCAACCTTTTTTTGGAACCATGCGGATCCCCCTCCCGCTGACAATATGCCCGAGGAACTCCACCTCCTGCTTGGCGAATTCACACTTGCTGACCTTGGCAAACAGCTGCTCCTTTCTCAGCACTTCCATCACTGTCCGCAGGTGCTCTTGGTTCTCCTCNCTTGAGTAAGTTTGTCAAGGGTGCTCCCATTGCCGCATGCCCCCGGATGAACCTCCGGTAGTAGTTTGTAAAACCCAGAAAAACCTGGATGTCACGCACGCACGCCGGCTCTGGCCAATCCTTCACTGCTTCAACCTTTTTTGGGTCCATGCGGATCCCCCTCCCGCTGACAATATGCCCGAGGAACTCCACCTCCTGCTTGGCGAATTCACACTTGCTGACCTTGGCAAACAGCTGCTCCTTTCTCAGCACTTCCATCACTGTCCGCAGGTGCTCTTGGTTCTCCTCCATTGTCCGCGAGTAGACAAGGATTTTGTCGAGGAAGACGACCACGAACTGGTCCAAGTAGGGATGGAATACTCGGTTCATCAGCGCCATGAACGTAGCTGGAGCATTCGTTAGCCCAAAAGGCATCACGAGATACTCGAAGTGTCCATAGCGCATCCGAAACGCGGTTTTTTCCACATCCTCCTCCGCGATGCGGATTTGGTGGTACCCTGACCTGAGGTCCAGTTTGTTGAAGACACGCGCGCCTCGTAGCTGGTCAAACAATTCCTCGGCCCGTGGCAACGGGTAGCGGTTCTTCACCGTGATGTTGTTGAGCGCCCGGTAGTCCACGCACATCCGCAGCTCTCCTGACTTCTTCTTGATGAAAAGCACCAGCGCCGCGTATGGAGACACCGACGGTCGAGTGAAGCCTTGGTCCACCAACTCCCCCAACTGTTTTTTGAGCTCCGCAAGCTCCGCGTTGCTCATGCGATTGTAAGACCGCACCGTTGGTGACGACCCTGGCACCACCTCAATTTTGTGGTCAATGTCATATTACGGTGGCAGCCCCTTTGGCAATTCCTCCAAAAAAACGTCCCCGAACTCCTTGAGAACCTCCCCGACACCGGGAGGCAACTCTGGAGCTCCCGCGCCTTCCACCGACTGCCCCTCCGCTACTTCAACCGCTGCAATCTACTGCTCTGCTTCTTGTTGTGGACGCACCCATGCCAAGTAAACCTGGTCACTCTTGCACTAGCACCGCTTCAACTGCTGCAAGTTGATGACGCGCAGCTGCTTCCCCGCTTCTGCCACTTCCAACACCTTCCCCTCATCCCGCCAAAAAGGTAAAGTAAGATTTTTCCCGCCCGCCTTCACGACCACCCGGTTGCACCTCCAATCCACCTCCGGATTCCAGGCGTGCAACCAATCCCGGCCGATCAAGCAATCGTAACAATCCATAGGGCAAGTGTGGAACTCCATGTCGCACACCAACTCACCCATGTGGACCTTGTGCTTGACGAGAGGCCTGCCGCAATCCACCACTCCAGATACCTGCTGCGCCTTGGCCGACGTCCCGGGCTGCCGTGCGAGCCCCAACCCCGTCGCCAACCTGTCGTTGAAAAAGCTATGGCTCGCACCGCCGTCCAGTAGCCCGCGTAGCTTCCTCCGACCCTTGAAACAACCCTCCGGAATCTCAAGAACCAGCTCCAAGATGTTCCCTGGAAACTACCGGGTCTTACCTTCATTCCGCAACAACACTTGAGGTAGCTCCTTAATGAGCAAAAGCCTTTCAGGGCTGGTCCTGTCCTTTGCGGACAAAAGACTTGCAGCAGTAGGTCGTCCCCTCCTCACTGTTGCTGCCCGTTTCCCTGCTGTGCCTTGCGCTTGGGGCAATCCCGCTTGCGATGACCCTCCTCACCACAAGCCCAGCACTTGCCTCTCGGTCCTTGCTGTCCGCCCGCGTCCCGCTGCCCGGCTTGGATTGCATCCACCTCCATGGGCACAGCCTGACCCGGCTGCTCCACCCGTGGTTGTGTTGCATAGCTGGTCCGGCGCGCATTGTAGCTTACCGCGTCGATGCGCTCCGCCGCCGAGACCAACTCCGCAAAGGTCCGCAACCCGAGCACCGCGAGTTCACGTTGGACGTGCGGCTTCAGGCCGTCATCGTAGCGGTCGTACGCCTCCGCGTCCAAGAGGTTGTCAATCTGTGCCACCAAAGCCATGAAGCATGTGGTGTAGTCCTGGACCGATCCGCCTTGCTTGACGTACTTGATCTTGTCACGTGCGACCCGGCTGCCATCAAGGAGGTCAAAAGGCGCCTGGAGCATCATCTCAAACTGCTCCCACGTCTCTGGTTTCTCCGTCAACGCCCGCGCACCGAGATGCACTTCCTGCCCCAGCGGTAGACTCAACAGTGGCTGAAGCCGTGCACCAGCCCCCAGCCCGTCCGGCAACCCAGCGGCCCTCCGGCGACACAATGCCGACCACCACTGCAGCGCCATTCTCCGGAGCAGCGTAGGAGCATACTCCAATCTTGTGGCATCTTCTCCCATGGGAACGCCCAACGCCGTGAAGTATTAGTTCACCGTGAAGAGCCACTCGTGTGCACTGCCCTTGCTAGTGTAGAATTCCGGCTCCTTCGACGTGGGCCGCCGAAAGGCAGATGCGGATGCCAATGCAACACCCCTTCAATGCACTGCTCCCTTGGCCGACGTACCTCGCCTCAACCTCCGCGCGCAGCTGCTGGTTCTCTTGATGCAACTCGTCAAGAGCACACCAGATCTCCTCCATGAGGAAATCCTGGTCAAATGCCGCTGCCGCCATGGATCCGGTTGTGACGAAACAAATCTGGCCAACCGCAGTTGTGGCAGATCTGCTGCCTCCCTTGGGTCCACGCAAAGACCGAGCGAACGTCCTCGCGCTCTGATTTCAAATGTGAACCGAGGGGCACCCAACNACCAAATGACCCGGTTCTTGGGTCGATTTTGCACGGCTTTTCACGTAGAATACAATGTAAGCATCAAAACATGCATCTGACATCATCATGATGACGTAATCACCGCCTCGACCGGCGGATCTCATAACAGATGCGCGTACTCTAAGCAGCCTGACCAGTGACTGCAGTGCGACAACGTAGCATGGTGTAAGAACCGACCGGGTAAGCTAGACGCTGAACAACAGGGTTAGCAATTAGGGCACAAACAGCACGAGCAGACTCGGTGGCAACAGAGGTGAAAGGGGCGACTACTGGGAAATAGTTCTCCCACAATCGTTCCCCATGAGCCCAAGCGCTAAAGCGAGTCTCCCAGTAGGAGAAGGCAAGTCCACTTGCTAGNAGCGAACGTCCTCGCGCTCTGATTTCAAATGTGAACCGAGGGGCACCCAACGTGACGGTCACACGCCAAGCCCTTGGGATAAACCTCCCACCCTCGACCCCTTGGTGTGTGGGCCAACCCTTGAGATGTCGCACGACCCTCTCCTACCAGCAAGGCCGCTGATAATGACTGAGGTTCCTGCCGTGCGACTCTCCCGGCAGCGTTTCCACCAAGGTGCGCTGCAGAAGACTTGTAGGACCGAATGGACATGTGTAAGGCAATACTTAGATAACAAAGAGAGTTGGTCAAGGAAATAATCCTTAGAATTGATAGATCAGTACAAGGCAATGTACAAAGTCTCTGGGTAAGATTGGCATGCCTAGAACAACCCCTAGGCTTCCTTATGTACCAGCCCCTATGAGCCAGCTGAAAGCTCCTCGGTACTCCAAAGCCCTCTACCAAGGTGCATTCATGCAAATAACACAAGCATCATGTAGTACGTGCCACGAGCTTTCCAACGCACTGAAGAACGCCTCAATCCGTGAAGAAACGGCTAAGTTATGGCCGTCTGAGTGCTCTACACGGCCGCTGGCAGCACCGCCAGCAGAGGTCACGGCCGCCCGAAGCGCCCTTGCTTGCGAATGCAGCTCCAGCCGCCATCCCGAAGCGCCCATGGACCCCAATGAACCTTGCCTCATTGGCTAAGCGTCCATCCAGGGGCGCTTTGGCTCCAGTGGGCGAGAAAGTCGTTCCGCTGCGCTCGAGGTCGAACCGGTCCGTCCCCTGTTTTTTGGGTGTGCGCCTCCCACCTTNCAGGGTTAGCAATTAGGGCACAAACAGCACGAGCAGACTCGGTGGCAACAGAGGTGAAAGGGGCGACTACTGGGAAATAGTTCTCCCACAATCGTTCCCCATGAGCCCAAGCGCTAAAGCGAGTCTCCCAGTAGGAGAAGGCAAGTCCACTTGCTAGGAATGAAGGCTAGGGAAAGAAGTCATGCTGACAAATGACAACGGCACGGTTAGTTGCGGCAGCGGTGTTTGCCGCAGTGGTGCTAGGATTAGATGGAGTGGACGCGGCACCGTCATTGGTGCCAGTAGTAGCAATAACATTTGGGACTGACATAGCATGGAGGCGCTTAAGCGCAATGGTGGCGACCTCATCAGCAAAGGCAGCGCGATTATCATTCGCGGCTTTGAGGCGATCGTCAACCTTTCGCCAAGCCTCGCAGGCGAGGTTCAGCTGACACTGTAGGTCAGCTATGACTGAATCGTCATCACCAAGCATGGTGACGAAGGCAAGATACTGCCACAAAACTTTGACAGAGTTGTTCGAGTCCCAGTGGCCATGGGAAAACTAGGAATGCCCAAGGCACGTTGGAGTTGTGCTACGGGACAACCCGACCCCAGTCAGACACGCAGGCCACCACACGGAAGGGAGAGGCAGAGAACTAGCAGAAGAAGTAAATGCAAAGAGAACTCTCACGTAGCGTTAGGAGATAAGGGGGTGTGAAGAAGGGAAAGAAGTAGAGGAACAATCGCAACTGCAGTAGTAGAGAGTAGAGACACTGTGAAGGACCACTAGGCCATTGGGACCACTAGGGCTTGAGCATCGGTGGTAAGAGCCGCCCCCACAGTGGTGATGGCAGCAGCGATGGAGACAGCAGTTGTGACGAGGCTGGTGGAGGCTGATGGTGCAGAAGCAATTGATGTGACAGAAGTGACTATGGAGGTGCGGATGGCCGATGCGTCGCAAGAGACAGCAATTTCTTCAGACGCTATTGCAGAGGCAACATCGGATGTAGGAAAAGCAATCTCTGTACCTAGATCTGGAACTCCTGTAGCAATAGGTCCAGCTATAGATTTTGCCTTAGATACGACTCCGTTGCCCACCCTACCGAAGTAGAGGCGAGGGCACGAGATGCTCGAGCTACAGCGGCAAATGTGGCGCCAGTTGTAGCGACAACGTCTATAACAGCCGTGGTAGCACGTGTGAGCGTTAGAGAGAGGTCAACAGCTACTTGGTGCAGCAGAGCATGCAAGTTTGCCACAATAGCATCCGCCTCAAGGGTGTCATGCCGCTGAACCCCCCCAAGAGCGTAGAAATGAGAGGGGCGCACCGGACATTTTGCCACACTTGAAGATGATAGTGCGATGACCTTAGCCACATAGGACTCGCAGGAGTGACGGTGGTGCGCAGGACGATCCTCGCGGCGCTCACGGGATGGAGCCCTTTCCGGTCCCTCACGGTAAGCCAATGTGGTTGTTAGTACCACCGAGGTGGTGTTGTTGGCACAACCGAAGTGGTATTGTTGTTGCGGCTAAGAAGGTGCAGCTACGTCGGCCGTGACTACTACTACTGTTGTTGACGCTAAGAAGGTACAGCTGTGCCGGCCACCGCTGCTACTCTTCTTGCACGCTCAGCTGTGTTGAAATGGATAGCCAAGGGTGACCTGGCCACGGCAGTTGCTAGAGCTGTTGCAATGCACACTACATCATCTGACTGGAAGATGCTGGCAATCGAAGAGAGCTCTGCTGTAGGTGCGGGTTCTTAGGGGGTTTGTGCAGCGGCCGCAGGCAGTGGTCCTCAACAGCCGTGGATACAGCAGCTGCTACGGACGAGAACGGGACAGCAGCTGCCGTGGGGAATGTGGTAGCCGGCCCAATTGTCCCTGTGTTTCACGATGGTTGATATGTGTTGCTAATGCTTGTTGTTACAGTCGGCCGTGGCTAGACCTGCAGTTGACTGACAGAGCCGACGTAGAAGTTGGTCGAATGCTCCAATGCGGTTGCCGGCATTCTATGCTCTCCGCCGCAAACAACGATTGGCGGAAGCAGCAAGACAGCATGGCAGTCTAGAGAAGACCTGTCAGCTGCTCCCTTGGCTGAGGGGGCCAAATGGTACGTGGAGAGAACCACCTCGTGATGTCAAGAGTGACAGCCATGATCTCGGCCCAAGACTGAGGTCGGCGGAAGAGTCCACCGTCCTACTCCTGTGAAGCACGCTCTGATACCAGAAGGGAGACCTGCCTGTTGGTTCTTGTGCATCTCTCATTGTACTCTGTTGTATCCTCCCAGCTTCTGTACATCGGCGTGCAGATGACTGACGGCAAGACTCACGCTTCTGGAGTGTTGCTCGGTGGAGCATACGTGCTCTGAGGCCCACTCACCGTTTGCTGGGGCCTCCTCCCTCTGGCGATGCGCTCAGCTCCATCGACAGGCCTCCTCGGCGGTCGGGCCGGCGGCGGTCACTGCCATTGCGGATGCTGTCTACATGCACCCAGCACTGTCTCTGGTTGTGCCGTTGCGTCTGCAGTATCATGCTGTGCCTAGGGTCCATATCTCCCGTTCTGTGGCCCTGTTTGGCATCACTGATTGTCGTAGGCACTGCCTGGGTTCGGGCAGCCATAACTCTTTACTGCTGTTTATCTAGCTGATTCTGACTACACGGCTGCGTTTGCGGCGTCGGTATTATGGTATGGTCTAGTTTTTAGGCAAAACGGACGACGCCCGGGTTTTGGGCTTTCGGGCGTTTGGTAGGGCTCACCGAGAAAACCCTGCATGCCAAAAAATAGGTCTAGGACTACTTTCTGATTGGCTGGTAGGCTCAGTAACAAGTTCTACACTAGTGGGGGGGAGCTAGAGCTTGGACGGGTCTCCCATTGTTGCTAATTCTTTATTCCTAATCAGTCACTTTCAGTTTTCAGCTGCTTTCTGGCGCTAACACTGGCGCGCACGTCTCTGAGTAACAAACCCAGAGCTTCCAGACTTAGACTCTAGAGCAGTAGACTGAGGGGCAGCAGACTTAAGCAATGAGTGTGGAAGCCTGCACACTGCATCAACAACACTGCTGTCCCAACTTGTTGCCTAGCATTTCCAGCTTGGTATCAGAACCAGAGCGTAGCAGCAGTAGCAGAATACTGGCGTACAGGTGCCAGACAACACCAACGAACCCCCATTCGCGCTAATGTAGGGGAAATGCTGCCGGATTTTTTCCGGAAGCATTGACCCACCTGGTGGCGACGTCAGATTATTTCCCACCGCAACTGGGCCAGGGGAAATGCTGCCGAAAAGAAATCCCCTACCCCACCAGCATGTATGCCTCGGTTGCAGCAGCTACCACAGCTGCTGCAGCAGCCATAGTAGCCGTAGCAGCCCGTAGAAACAACAACAGCAGTTGTTGCTGCAACTGCAGCCGCACTAGCAGCAGCAGCAGCAATATCAGCAACAACAGCAGCAGCAGCATCTGTAGCAACAGTAGCAGTAGCAACAGCTGCAGAAGCAGCAGCTACTGCAACGGCTCCAACAACCGCCACTGCTGACGTCAGCATCCCGCTACTGACGTCATTGCTGACATCACTACTGACATCATCAACACACAAAACAAAAGATTACAAAAGGGGGGGAAGGAGGAAGAAAACCAAAGGGTGGGCAGGGAGTCAGTAGTAGCCCTGTACATAACGTAGCGGCAGCTGTTGACGTCAGCCGCCCTAAGCCGACGTCACTGTTGACATCAACAACACAAAAAAAAACAAGGGGCACCAAACCATGGCTGGCAGCCCCAATGGGGAGGGGTTCTCCTCCGTTGGGGGGACCTCCAGCCCCCCTTTCTTGCAGCGGCTGCAGCAGCAGCAACAGCGATAGCAGAAGCACAAACAGCAGCAGCAGCAGTAGTAGCAGCAGTAACAGCAGCAGCAGCAGCAGCAACAACAGTAGTAGCAGCAGTAGCAGCGGTAGCTGAAGTAGCAGTAGCAACACCAGCAGCAGCAGTAGTAGTAGCAACAACAGCAGTAGCGGCAGCAGCAGCAGCAGCAGCAACTGCAAAAGCAGCAGTAGCAGCAGCAGCAGCATCAGCTCCTTGGCGTCGCTGGCGGCAACCCTGACCCCCTGGTTGCTCTTTAGCAACAGCTCACTGCCTTGACGCAGCAGCTTGCAGCGCTACACCCATTGGCCTCCCAGACGGCCACTAGTGCGCCGCCGCCATTCATCCCTCCAGGGCACGCCAGCCTAGCTGTGTCTGCTGCCACGCACTACCTAGCGCAACAGCAGACTCAGCGCCAGCAGCAGACCGTGACCTCCGTCCTTGGCCCCACTCTGGGCGCCGGCCGCACGCAGAAGGACTTTGAGACACCGCCGCCGCCGCTTCAGGCTGGCGAGCAGTTCCGGAGCTGGGAGCTTAGCTTTCGGATCTGGGCGCAGGGTGAGGGCCTGTGGGCATGCTATACCCTCCCGTACGACCCCACCCTGGTCGACCAGTTGTATGACGCTGGTCGCGCCGTACGTGCTCTAGTCCCTGTCGCCCCTCTGGTTTCCCGCCTCACCCTGGAGCCCTTCCTCGTTGACTTCACCGCTGGCGCCACCCCGGACCCTACGGCCGCGTGGCACGTCCTCACTCGTCCCCATCGCCTATCCAGCGAGGCTGAGACCAGCCGCCTGCTGCGAGAGATCGACTCCCTGCACATGGGGGAGATCGAGACGGTCACCTCGTACTGGCAGCGGGCGGAGGACATTCTTCGTCGCCTCGACACATCTGCCCCACCCCCTCTGGCTGCGTTCCTCACCATCAAGCGTAGTGCGACCGCCGCGTACGCGGACGTCTTTGTGCACTACTCTCACGACATCCTCCCCACCATGGCGGCCCAGGGCACCCTCATGCCCTCGCCATACGAGCTCTTCCTCCGGATTGAGGAAGCTCGTCTGGAGTCGCAACTTCAGCCCACGGAGGCTCTCTCCTCCCCTGCCGTCGCCTCCGTGGCCGTCGCCTCCCCCGCCGCAGCTACCTCATCATCGTCGGGAAGAAGAAGCGTCAAAACAAGAAAGGCAAGGGTCAGCAGCAGCAACACAGCAGCCGTCGACCGGGTCCACCAGTGGCGGCTCGGCCTGCCACAACTGTGGCCAGCCCGGGCACGGGTGGTAAACGTGCCCGCTACCCACGGACGAGGAGCGCGTCATCGCCACCATGCGTCGCCAGCGCGAGCGCCGTCTCACCCCTGCCACCGTAGCTGTCGCCGGCTCTGACGCCTCGACCTCGTCTAGCAGTTCCACCACTCCGGTCGCTTCGCCAGTCCAGCCGACACCAGCGCCGTAGCCACACCATCCGCAGCTGCCGACGCCTCCGTTTCCCTTGCCGGCACATTCCTCCTCCTACTTGGGCTCTGGTGCCGTCACTCCATACTCAGTCTACACCCCTAAGCCGTCCTCTCATGAGCGACAGCTGGAGTAGTTCATCGCTCTCCAGCTCGGCCTGCCTCGCCCTCCTCCCCAAGGAAGTGCGGGTTGCATCACCTCCTGATCTCCTGCCCAGCCCTGTATGACTGAGACTGAGCTGCGCTCGTGTCCCGTTTCCTTGTCTGTCTCGTCATCCCCCGTGGTCTCCTCTACCCCTTTCCGTGACAACGTTGCATGGCTTGACGATTGGCAGTCTCGGTTCGCGCCTCCCTCCACCGCGTCCGTGTCCCTTGCATTGCTACCATGTGACGGTTAGCGATCTAGCGACCCTGGTCTAGGACCCTGCTGAGACCTGGATCATTGACTCTGGAGCCACGCATCACATGGCGGCCTCTTGTGAGGCCTTTAGTATGCTCGGCCCTGTAGGCGATGTCTCCGGTGTCCGGACGGGCTCCGGATAGGTGTTGCCAGTCCATGGTGTTGGCGTCGTTCGTTTCCGTGGTCTTGCCGATGACATCTTTCTGAGCGATGTCCTTTTCGTCCCACGTCCAGAGCTCAGCCTCCTATCCGTCAGTGCCCTTGACCGCATGAGCATGGAAGTTGTGCACTCGTGTGGTGTTGGTATGGTGTCGTTGCATCTGTCTGGTCTTGTCGTCCTGCACGCCACCGCCCGTGGCAACCTATGGCATGTACCTCGCCTCTCCTCCTCTCCTTCCGTCTCCTCCCTGTCGGCCACCACAGACCATGTGTTCGTCACCAGGACGCTCTCTCCTCAGCACACCCGTCTCTTGCACCGCCGCCTTTGCCATGTCCACTTTGCTGCCATAGACAGCATGCTTAGCACCCAGCCAGCCAAGGGCCTTAACCCGGAGACTTTCCCTCTCCCATGCCCCACCAAGTGCATTGATTGCGCTCAGGGCAAGATGCACCAGTCCACGTATCCTTTGTCTTCCTCCCGTGCATCCGCCCCTCTCGACCTCGTCCATTTTGATGTCATGGGCCCTATCCTCACCAAGTCTGTTGGCGAGCATGGCCGCTATCTCCTCACCCTCATTGACAACTATTCTTGCTACCGCTGTGTCTTCTACCTTCGGCATAAGAGCGATGTCGCCCGAGTCATCCACGACTGGCTTGTCCTTGCAGAGCGCGAGTGTGGCCACTCTCTTTTCACTTTCGCTCCGATCGCGGTGGTGAGTTCTTGGGTGAGACCACGGCCTTTCTTGCCTCGCGCGGGATCCACCATGAGACGTTTGCGCCTTACACGCCCGCCCAGAACGGTGTCTCCGAGCGGTGGAACCGTACCATGGCCGACGCCGTCCGCACCATGCGGGTCGATCCAGGTCTCTCCAATGGCTTCTACTTTGAAGCCATGGCCTACATGACCTGGGCCTGGAACCGGATCCCCCACGGTCCCCTTCCCCGCCAGTCCACGTCGTACCAACATTGGTGCGGTCAGCGCGCTGACCTCCGCCCGGCTCGCGTGTGGGGCTGCGTGGCCATTGTGTGGCTGCCCGCCCCGCAGCAGGGCGGCAAGCTCGCCCCCCGCGGACGTCCCTGCACCTTCCTCGGTGTCTCTCGTCAGTCCAAGGCCTGGCGCTTCTGGGATCCTTCCCGGCACTGCATCGTCGAGTCCCGCGATGCCCTCTTCTTTGAGGACCTGTTTCCTTGCGACCTCATTTGCTTCGGCTCGTCTGTGTTTATCTAGTCGCGTGGGGGAGTGGTGAGTCCGTTGTCTGTCTTGTCGCTTCCGGGTGACACATCCCTCAGTCCCTCTGAGCCAGCAGCCCCAGTCGCAACCACTAGCCCCTCCGGACTGGCAGTCCCAGTTGCGTTCCCTAGTCCCTCCGGGCTAGCAACCCCAATCGCGACCACTGGCTCGTCCGGACCAGCAGCCCCAGTCGCGTCCGCTGGTCCCTCCGGGCCGGCAGCCCCAGTCGAGACCACTGGCCCCTCCGGACCAAGAGCCTCAGTCACGTCCCCTGGTCCCTCCGTGCCGGCAGCCCCAGACACGACCACTGGCCCCTCCGGACCAGCAACCCCAGTCGCGTCCGCTGATCCCTCCAGGTCGGCAGCCCCAGCCACGACCACTGGCCCCTCCAGACCGGCAGCCCCAGTCGTGTCCGCTGGTCCCTCTGGACCGGAAGCCCCAGTCGTGACTAGTGGCCGTGCCAAGCCAGCTGTCCCAGTCGTGTCCACTCGTCCCTCCACGCCAGTAGCCCCAGTCGCGTCCACTAGCCCCTCCGAGTAGGCTGCCCCAGTCGCGTCCACTGGCCCCTCCGAGCCGGCAGCCCCAGTCGCGTCCACTGGCCCCTTAGGGCCAGCAGCCCCGTCCGTCTTCGTTGGCCCGTCGGACTCAGTGCCATCGCTTGTCCTACCACGCTACACACGTGGCCCATGCGGCAGCCTCCAACCCTAGCCGTCGGTTAGCGCGCAGACCGTCGTACCGCGCGCCGTGGCAACCCGATCCCCCGTTGCTCCACGTGTCTCCTCCACTCCCACGGTCGTGAGTGGGGATCCTGGCACCAAGGCCCTCGGCTTGACCACCTCGGCCATCATTGCTCACCTTCACCCGGGCTCCGCACTGGGCTACGCCATGCTTCATCATGAGCATCCGCACGCTGTCGTGACTGCACTCATGCGCATCCCACCTGGGGCCCGAGATGCACACGCTCTCTCAATCTACTCCACAACACTCCCGGAGGACCCAGCCACCCTGCGCGAGGCTCGATCCTCTCCTAAGGCCGCACACTGGGACCCTGCCTGTGCTGATGAGCTCGCCGCCATCCAAAAGCACCATGTGTATGACCTCATCGACCTTCCTCCAGGTCGGAAGGCCATCGGCGCCAAGTGGGTCTTTCGGCGCAAGTGGAAGCCCGACGGGTCCTTGGACAAGTACAAGGCCCGCCTTACAGCCAAGGGGTTTACCCAGAATCCTGGGGTCGATTACGACCAGATCTTTGCTCCAGTTGGCCGCTTCTCCACTAGCCAGACGCTCTTCAGCCTGGTCGCCCAGCATGGGTGGGAGCTGCATCAAATGGATGTGAGCAATGCGTTTCTCCATGGCTCACAGGAGGGTGAGGAGCTCTACATGGTGCAGCCCCCCGGCTTCGACGATGGCATTGGGAGAATCTGGCGACTGCGTAAGGCCCTCTATGGCCTAAAGCATTCACATTGGTGCTGGAGCCAGGAGATCAGCAGCACGCTCCTTCGCGACGGGCTCCACCGTAGCACCGCTGATCCCACACTGTTTGTCAGTCCGCGAGGCCAGACCTTTCCTGCTATTCGAGTTTACATCGACGACCTCCTTATTACATCGCCAGAAATGGCTGCCATCCAGCGTGTCAAGGACTTGCTGCACGCCGCCTACCAGATGAACGATCTTGGATCTGCCAGAGTCTTCCTGGGCATGGAGCTCGAGCATGATCGCTCCCAGGGCGTCCTACACATCCACCAGGCCGCCTATGTGCAGACTTTGTCCACACGCTTTGCGGAGGACCTGCCACTCGTGCCGAGCGCATCTTCACCCATATCACCGGATGGCCAGGTGAAGCTCAAGAGTCCTGACCCAGCTATTGTGGGGGAGCCAGTCGATGTGACCACGTACTTGCGAGTCATTGGGTCACTGATGTTCCTGGCGACGACGACGCATCCAGACATCGCGTTCGCCGTCAACCTCTTGGCCCAGTTTTCTCAAGAGTCACGTCACCTCCACTACAAGGCCGCGATTTGAGTACTACACTACGTCGTCTCGACTCCTCGGCGAGGTCTCATGTTCCGCTGCCAGCCGTCTCTTGTCGCGGTGGGCTACACCAACAGTGACTNGTTTGGTCAGCGTGCGTCCGTGAGTGGCTCTCTCTGTCCCTGTCTGCGTTTCTGCGTGTCCTGGGGGAGTCTGGTCCTTGACTGTGTCTCTGCCCGCACATGTGCACTACGCCTGTCAGCTAGAATCTATGCGGCAGGTTGAGGTAGCAGCGTTTTTGATGAAGCGTGCGGGCTTCCACGCTCGTTGCTTAAGTCTGCTGCCCCCTCAGTCTGCTGCTCAAGAGTCTAAGTGTGTGAGCTCTGGGTTTGTTACTCAAAGATGCGCACGCCAGAGTTAGCGCTAGAAAGCAGCTGAAAACTGGAAGTGACTGATTAGTGATCAAGAATGAACAACAATGGGACACCCCTCCAAGTTCTAGCTCCCCCCAGCTCTGTAGAGCTTGTTACTCAGATCACCAGCCAATCAGAAAATAGCTCTATTTTCAGGTTTTCTTAGTGAGGCCTGCCAGACGGCCGATAGCCCAAAACCCGGGCGTCATCCGTTTTGCCTGAAACCTGGACCATACCATAATACTGACGCTGCAAACACAGCCGTGCGGTCAGAAACAGCTAGAAAAATAGTAGCAAAGAGTTATGACTACCCAAACCCAGGCAGTGCCTACGCTGGTCCAATGTGCCAAACGGTGCCCCGCAATATGAAACATGGACCCTAGGCAGAGCATGACGTTCTAGACACAACAACATAGTCAGATCCCAACACCACAAGTATGCAGACGACCTCTGCGAAGCCAGTGACCACCGGCGGCGCGACCGCCAAGGAGGCCTGCCGATGGAGCTGAGCACGTTGACGTAGGGAGGAGGCTCCAGCAAAGTGCGAGTAGGCCTCAACGTGCGTCGGCTCCACCGGACGACAATCCAGCGGCGTCAAGTTTCGTCGTCAATCATCTGCACGCCAATGTACACAAGCCGGGAGGATGTAACAGAGTACAATGAGAGACGCAGAAAAAGCCAACACTCCCCCATGACTCACATGCGCAGTGCACATGGGCAGGATGCATCACATGCGACGGACAAACTCCCCCAGGGCACATGGATACGGAAGCGAGGACAAAGGGTGCTACTCACGGACGCACGCCGACTGAACTCACAGCCTTCTTGAAAGAGTCGCGCTTCAGTGCCTTGGTCAAGAAGTCAGCCAACTGTCGTGCTGTCTCGACCCACACAATGCTGATGCTACCGTCATGCAACAACGAACGCACATAGTGATACTCAAAATTGATGTGCTTTGTGCGTGTATGATGCACGCCGTCATTGTCGATGATGGCCATGGCACTCTCATTGTCACAATGCAACGTGATGGACGCGACGGGCTGACGCAGCTCGTACAACAGACGACGCAGCCCCACGCTCTGACATGCGCCTGAAGCAAGGGCTATGTACTCAGCCTCAGCGGTACTGCGTGCAATGCACCCCTGCTTGCCAGTGCACCAGGACACCGCTGTGCCGCCAACCAGAAAGATCCAGCCCGTGCGGCTCTTACCGACAGGATTTCCGGCCCAGTTACTGTCGGTGTAGCCCACCGCGACAACAGATGCCTGTCGGCAGAACATGAGACCTCACCGTGGAGTCAAGACAACATAGCGCAGTACTCGGATCGCGACCTCGAAGTGGAGGTGATGCGGTTCCTGAGAGAATTGAGCTAGGAGGTTGACGACGAACGCGATGTCTGGACGTGTCGTCGTCGCAAGGAACATCAGTGACCCGATGATGCGCAAATATGCGGTCACGTCTCCTGGCTCCCCCACCACACTTGGATCGGAGCTTTTGAGCATCGCCTGACGGTCGGGCAACATGGGTGAGGATGTTCTCGGCACGAGGGACAAGTCCTCAGAGGAGCGTCCGGATAGGGTGCTGACGTAGGCAGCCTGATGGACATGGAGTATGCCAACGGAGCGATCATGCTCAAGTTCCATGCCCAGAAAGACTCGCGCTGGCCCGAGGTCTTTCATCTGGTAGGCGGCGTGCAGCAAGTCCTTGACCCGCCGGATGGCAGCCGCATCCGGTGATGCAATGAGCACGTCGTCGACATAGACCAAGACGGCGACGAGCGTCTGACCTCGCGGGCTAATGAACAGCGCGGGATTGGTAGAGCTGCGAAGGAGGCCGCCGCTCAGAAGCGTATGGCTGATTTCTTGGTTCCAACAATGCGGTGAGTGCTTCAAGCCATAGAGGGCTTTCTGCAGCTTCCAGGCCTTGCCAGAGCCGCCGTCGAAGCCTGGGGGCTGCACCATGTAGAGCTCCTTGCCCTCCAGTGAGCCATGGAGGAAGGCATTGCTCACATCCATCTGATGTAGTTCCCACCCATGCTGTGCAACCAGGCTGAACAATGCGCGGTTGGTGGAGAACCGACCGACCGGTGCGAAGATTTGGTCATAGTCAATCCCAGGTATCTGAGCAAACCCCTTGGCCGTGAGACATGCTTTGTACTTGTCCAGAGACCCGTCTGGCTTCCATTTCCGCCGGAGAACCCACTTGGCGCCGATGGCCTTGCGACCCAGAGGAAGGTCGATGAGCTCGTAGACGTGATGCTGCCGGATGGTAGCTAGCTCGTCGGCGCACACCGCTTCCCAGTGTGTGGCCTCGGGAGACGCCCGAGCCTCGGGTAGGGTGGCTGGGTCCTCTGGTCGCTCAATGGGGCGGACTGTGAGGGCATGCGCATTTCGTGCCCCTGGTGGCAGATGCGTGAGTGCGGCCATAACGGGATACCTGTGTTCCTCATGGAGCAGGGCGTAGCCCAGAGCCAACCCTCGATGTAGGTCTGCAATGACTGACAGTGTGGCCAAACCAAGTGCCTTGGTGCCGTGGTCCCCACTCACGACCGTGGGAGTGGAGCCACGTCTCCGAGGCAGTGGATCTACATCTCCCCCAGGGGGTCGTGGGGTGAGAGGACGTGTAGAGGTGGCCTGAGTGCTAACTGTCGGGACCCTGGGTCTGAGGCTCCCGCCTGGACCGCGTGTGTCGTGAACCGACACGGACGGGGGAGACTGCTCTGAGGGGCCGACAGACGCAGATGGGGCGGCTAGCCCGGAGAGGCCGGCAAACATAGATGGGGCAGCCGGCGCTGAGGAGTTGGCGGACACGGACGGGGCAGCCGGCCCTCAGAGGCTGGCGGACACGGACGAGGCAGCCGGCCCTGAGGGGCTGGCGGACACGGACGAGGCAGCCGGCCCTGAGGGGCTGGCGGACACGGACGGGGCAGCCGCCCCTGAGGGGCTGGCGGACACCGGCGGGGCAGCTGGCCTCGAGGGGCTGGCGGACACGGACGGGGCAGCCGGCCCTGAGGGGCTGGCGAACACGGACGGGGCAGCCGGCCCTGAGGGGCTGGCGGACACGGACGGGGCAGCCGGCCCTGAGGGACTAGCGGACACAGACGGGGCAGCCGGCCCCAAGGGGCTGACGTCCACCGACGGGGAAGCCGGCCCTGAGGGGCTGGCGGCCACAGACGGGGAAGCCGGCCCTGAGGGGTTGGCGGCCATAGACGGGGCGGCTGGCAAAAGTGGGTCCGTGGACGCAGGCAATGGACCACCCGGACGCGGGAAGATGGAGGACAGACTCACCACACCCCCACGCGATGGGAGGAACATTGACGCGCCTGAGCGAACGAGGTCGCGAGGAAACTGGTCCTCAAAGAAGAGGGCGTCCCGGGACTTGACAATGCAACGGCGAGCGTGATCCCAAAATCGCTAGGCTTTCGACTGACGGGAGACGCCGAGGAAGGTGCACGGGCGACCGCGAGGGTCGAGCTCGCCACCTTGGTGCGGGGCAGGCAACCAGACGATGGCGATGCAGCCACAGACATGGGCGTGACGCAAGTCGACGCGTTCTCCACACCAATGCTGGTATGGGGTGGACTGACGAGGAATGGGTCCATGGGGAATTCGGTTCCAAACCCATGTCATGTAGGTCATGGCCTCGAAGTATAAGTTGTCAGAGGTACCGGATTCGACCCGCATGGTAAGGACGGCGTCGGCCATGGTGCGGTTCCACCGCTCAGAGACCCCGTTCTGGGTAGGCGTGTACGGTGCCGATGTCTCATGATGGACACCACGGGAGGCAAGGAAAAGGGTGGTCTCCCCCAGAAACTCACCCCCGCGGTCTGAGCGGAAGCGGCGGAGGGAGCGACCACACTCGCGTTCAGCGCGGATGAGCCAATCCCGAATGGTGGGCGCGAAGTTGCTTTTCTGCCGCAGGTAGAAAACCCAGCGATAGCGAGAGCGTAACGACCGTGCTCAACGATAGACACTGTCGGGAGAGGACCCATGACGTCAGAGTGGACGAGGTTGAGCGGGGCGGACGCTCGAGAGGCAGAGAGGGGATAGGTGGAATGGTGCATCTTACCTTGAGCGCAATCGATGTACTCAGTGGGGCACGGCAGAGGAAAGGAGGCTGAGTCAAGACCCGTGGCTGGTTGTATGCGAAGCATGCTGTCAATAGCCGCAAAGTGGATGTGACAGAGGTGGCGATGCAGGAGAAGCATGTGCTGTGGAGACAATGTGCTGGTGACGAACACGTGGCCTGTGTCAATCGACGACGAGGAGACAGAGGTGGGAGCAGACAGGCGCGGTACATGCCACAAGTTGCCANTCCATGCTCATGCGATCAAGGGAGGTGATAGACAAGAGGCTGAGCTCAAGGCCAGGGACAAAGAGAACATCAGTCAAGAAGACGTCACCCGCAGGACCACGGAAACGAACGACGTCGACACCACGAACGGGCAAGACCTGACCAGATCCCGTCCGAACCCCGGTGACATCGGTGACGGGACCAAGCACACTGAAGGCCTTGCGCGAGGCCGTCATGTGATGCGTGGCCCCGGAGTCAATGATCCAGGTCTCGGACAGATCCTGCACCGGAGAGGCCAGGTCGCTGGCAGTCACATTGCAGTGGGCGAGCGACGCTGACGAAGTGGACGGAGGTGCAAACCGCGAGTGCCAGTCATCTAGCCAGGCAACATCGTCTCGAAGAGGAGCGGGAGAAGAGAGGGCGGCACAGGATAGGACAGGTGAAAATACAGGCCATGTGCATAGCAACGACTCTGTCATGCAGGGCGGGGAGGAACTGGCAACGACACAACTCGTACTTCCCTGGGGAGGAGGGCGAGGAAGTCCGAGCTAGAAGGCAATGAACTGCTCCAGCTGCCACTCGCGGGCAGAGGGTCCGACGGAGTATACTAACTACGGTATGACGGTGCGAGAGTCAGGGAAAGGAGAGGAGGAAGCCAGTGACGGGGCAGCGTGTGCCGATAGTTGTGAAGGATGCTGAGGTGGGGCCGTCACGAGTGGCGTTGATGTGACAGGAATAGCGGCGGCTACGGCGCTGNGCATGGTGGCGATGATACGAGCCTCGTCAGTTGGAAGCAGACATGTGTACCATCCGTGTCCAGATTGGCCACAGTTATGGCAAACGAGGTTGGCACTGCCAAATCCGCTAGTCTGCTGCTGAGTGCCCTTGCACTTCTTGCCCTTCTTCTTCTTGGTAGAGGAGGAGGCGCCGGAGGATGCTGCTGCTGCTGGGGCGGCGATGGTCACTGACGCGACGGCAGGAGCGGCAAGGGTAGGGGAGGCGAGGGACTCTGTTTGATGGATGCGGGACTCCTAACGAGCTTCCTCGATGCGGAGGAAGAGCTCGTACGCCCAGGGCATGAGAGTACCCTGGGCGGCCATGGCCTCGAGAACGTACTGGGAGTAGTGGACAAAGACGTCGGAGAAGGAGGCGGTGGCGTCGCGCTTGATGGTCAGGAGCGCAGAGAGGGAAGGTGGCACATCATCTCTAAGGCGGCGGAGTAGGTCCTCNGAAGGGAGTTGAACCCCCGGAGTAGACGGTTGGTCTCAGCATCGCTGGACAGGCGATGAGGGCGAGTGAGTGCGTGCCAAGCCGCTGCTAGGTCAGGGAGGGCTCCGGTGGTGAGGTCGCCGAGGAAGGGCTCGAGGGCGAGGCGTGAGGTTGGAGGGGCGACGAGGACGAGAGCATGCACGGCGCGACCGGCATCATAGACCTGGTCGGCCTGGGTGGAGTCGAAGGGCAGAACGTAGTAGGGCCATAAGCCCTCACCCTGTGCCCAGTTCCGGAAGCTGAGTTCCCAGCTCTGGAACTGGTTACCAGCTTGTAACGGTGGCGGTGGGGTTTCGAAGTCCTTTGGTCTGCGGCCGGCACCCAAAGTGGGGCCTAGGACTGATGTCACCGTCTAGTGTTTGCGTAGGGTGTGTTGTTGCGCTAGGTACTGTGTGGCAAAGGATAGGGCCGGGCTCGAGTATCCTGGCGGAGCAAATGGCGCTTGCTGACGTTGGTGTGGCTGCTACGAGGGAGGCTGTTGCTATAGTGGTGGCGGCTGCTGCTGCTGCTGCTGCGACTGCTACGGCAATGGAGGTGGCAGCAGCTACAGTGCCGCGAGCTACTGTGTCAGAGCTACGAGATGCTGCTGAAGAGCGACGAGCAGATCTGTCGAGGCAAAAGGACTGACGACATATTGTGCAGGGTGACACTGCTGCTGCTGCTCTTGCTGTTGCTCCTGCTGTTGCTGCTGGTGCTACTACTCCTACTGCTATTGCTGCTATTGTTGCTGCTGCTGTTGCTTCTGCTGCTGCTGCCGTTGTTACTACTGTTGCTACTACAATTGCTGCTACAGCTATTGTTGCTACTATTAATGCTTTTGCAGTTGTTACTGTTACTACTATAGCTGCTGCAGCTACTGCAGGAAAGGGGGACGAGGTCCCCCCCCCCATCAGAGGAGGACCCCTCCCCGCTAGGACTAGTGGGCATGTTTTAAGCGCCTTCCCTGTTTTTTTTTTTTTTTTCTGTTTGTGCTACTGATGTGAACAATGATGTCAGCGGTGTTGTCAGCCTGAAAAGGTTGAATTCAACCAATCTTGTTTAGAATCTACAGGATTGCATTTTTCTTTGGTTGATGATGTCAGCAGTGATGTCAGCTGCTGCTGCTACTGACGCTGCTGACGTCAGCAGTGGCTATTGCTGAGGCTGCTGCTACTGCTGCTGCAGATGCGGCTGCTAGTGTTGAAGCTATTGCTGCTGCTGCTCCTACTGTTGTTGATGCAGCTGCTGCTGCTGCTGCTGTTGCTATTGCTGCTACTACTACTGATGTTGTTGCTACTGTAGCTACTGTAGCTACTGCTGCTAATGCTACTGCTACTGTTGCTGCTGCTGCTATTGCGAGCTGCTGCGGCTGTTGCAGCAGCTAAGGTAGTTGTTGACGGGGTGGGGATTTTTTTTGGTGTGTTTTTATTGTTTTTTTTTCCTTCTGCTCAGTGAGCTCGCTACTTGCTGTGGGCAGCGGGTAGCGAGCAGCGGGCTCGTTGCTCGTTGCCAACAGCCCACTGCTCGCAGCGAGCAGCGAGCTCGCTGCCTATAGCTTGCTGCTCGCGACAAGCAGCGGGCAGCGGGCAGCAGCAGCTCACTGGTGCTGCTGCTGCTGCTGCTGGCCGCCGCTACTGCTTGCCGTTGTGGACTGCTGCTGTTGTAAGTTGTTGTTGCTGTTGCGAGCTGCTGCTGTTGCTACTGACAGCTGCTATGTGCTACTGCTGTTGCAAGCTACTGCTGCTACTGCGAGCTGTTACTGTTGCTACTACACGCAGTTGCGGCTTGCTGTTGCTGCCACTGCTCACTACAGTTGCTTGCCGCTGCTGCTGCTACAGGCTGTTGCTGCTGCTTGCTGGTGCCAGTCACTACACCTGGGTGACGTGCGTCGTCGTTCGTTGATGTCAGACGCGGCCTGCCGCTCACCTCTTCGCGTCAAGTGTGGGGGTCAGTGCTGCCGGAAAAATCCGGCAGCATTCCCCTGGTCCATTGGCCATGGGAAAACATCTGACGCCGCCACCAGGCGGATCAATGCTGACGGAAAAAATCCAGTGTCATTTCCCCTGCACTGGCGCGTATGGGGATCCGCCTGCGTTGTCTGGCACCTGTACGCCAGTCTTCTGTTGCTGCTCCTACGCTCTGGCTCTCATACCAAGCTAGAATCTATGCAGCAGGTTGAGGCAACAACGTTGTTGATGCAGTGTGCCGGCTTCCACGCTCGTTGCTTAAGTCTGCTGCCCCCTCAGTCTGCTGCCCCCTCTGTCTGTTGCTCTAGAGTCTAAGTTTGTGAGCTCTGGGTTTGTCACTCAGAGATGTGCGCACCAGAGTTAGCGCCAGAAAGCAGCTGAAAACTGGAAGTGACTGATTAGTGATCAAGAATGAACAACAATGGGAGACCCCTCCAAGTTCTAGCTCCCCCCCGGCTCTGTAGAGCTTGTTGCTCACATCACCAGCCAATCAGAAAATAGCTCTATTTTCAGGCTGGCAGGTTTTCTTGGTGAGGCTTGCCAGACGGCCGACAGCCCAAAACCCGGGCGTCATCCGGTTTGCCTGAAAACTAGACCATACCATGATACCGACGCTGCAAACGCAGCCGTGCGGTCACGAACAGCTAGAAAAATAGTAGCAAAGAGTTGTGACTGCCCGAACCCAGGCAGTGCCTACGCTGGTCCAATGTGCAAAACAGTGCCCCACAACATGGAATATGGACCCTAGGCAGAGCATGACGCTGTAGACACAATAGCACAATCAGATCTAGCACCACAAGCACGCAGACGACCTCTGCGAAGCCAGTGACCGCCGGCGGCTCGACCTCCAAGGAGGCCTGTCGATGGAGCTGAGCACGTTGACATAGGGAGGAGGCTCCAACGAACTGCGAATAGGCCTCAGCGTGCGTTGGCTCCACCGAACGACACTACAGCGGCGTCAAGTCTCGCCGTCAGTCATCTGCACGCCAATGTACACAAGCCGGGAGGACACAACAGAGTACAATGAGAGACGCGGAAAAAACGAACATGTGAGTCATGGGGAAGTGTTGGTTTTCGTGCATCCCTCATTGTACTCTGTTGTGTCCTCCCAGCTTGTGTACATCGGCGTGCACATGACTGACGGCGAGACTCGACGCTGCTAGAGTGTCGCTCGGTGGAGCCGACGCGCTCTGAGGCCCACTCACTGTTCGATGGAGCCTCCTCCCTCCGGCGATGCGCTCAGCTCCTTCGGCAGGCCTCCTCGGCGGTCGGGTCGCCGGCGGTTAGTGCCATTGCGGATGCTGTCTGCATGCACCCAGCACTGTCGCTGGTTGTGGCGTTGCGTCTGCAGCATCATGTTGTGCTTGGGGTCCATGTCTCATGCTGTGTGGCCCTGTTTGGCATCACTGGCTGTCGTAGGCACTGCTTGGGTTCGGGCAGCCATAACTCTTTGCTGCTGTTTTTCTAGTTGACTTTGACCGCACGGCTGCGTTCGCACCGTTGGTATTATGGTATGGTCTAGTTTTCAGGCAAAACGGACAACGCCCGGGTTTTAGGCTGTCGGGCGTCTTGCAGGGCTTACCGAGAAAACCCTGTCTGCCAGAAAATAGGTCTATGACTGTTTTTTGATTGGCTGGTTAGCTGAGTGACAAGTTCTAGACTAATGGGGGGGGGCTAGAACTTGGAGGAGTCTCCCATTGTTGCTCATTCTTCATTCCTAATTAGTCACTTTAAGTTTTCAGCTGATTTCTGGCGCTAACATTGGCGCGAGCGTTTCTGAGTAACAAACCCAGAGCTTCCAGACTTAGACTCTAGAGCAACAGATTGAGGGGGCAGTGGACTTAAGCAACGAGCATGGAAGCCCGCACACTGCATCAACAACGCTGCTGCCCCAACTTGCTGCCTAGCATTTCCAGCTCTGCCTGACTAGAAGAATGCAGCAAGCAGGTGCAATTGACGCGAAAGGCCAAGAGTAGCCATGGATGCTTGACGAGGGTCAAAAACTTGAAGGCGACGAGTGAGTCACAGACACACGAGGTGCTTCGTGACGGGTAGAAAAACTGGCCCAAAACCACTGTTTTGACCGTAACTCTGCGCACACATGTCAGAATGCTACGCCGTCTAAACCTAGATGCGCATAATCAAAAGACGGACGCTACGACTGGTCACATGCATGCATCCATCGACACACAGTGAACATACAATGCAAAAACATGCAAATAGGCCTCATGGCCAGTCCGCCGAAAGACGCCTGCAAGATATAGAAGGCACAGCAGAGAGTCCCGGTGACATCTAGGGCTCTGGTACAGTGGTCGGCCAGCTCCAAGCTGGTATTCCGCCGCCTATCGTCGCGCCGNGGCACAAAGCACAACACTCCCCCATGACCCGATGGTACGCATGTCCATACGCGTGCAGCAATGGTACGAACACAATAGTGAGTGACACAAACAAATGAGACGCAGACGCACATCCCACACTCAACCACTCTCACGCACGGGACGAAGCCCAACAGAACGAATGGCCACCAGGAACTTTCCGCGAGCAAGTGCCTTCGTCAAGAAATCAGCACGTTGTATGTCAGGACCAACCCACATGATGGAGATCACGCGTCGCTCCACCAGATCATGAACGAAGTGATGCTCAACCGCAATGTGCTTTGTGCGAGCATGAAAAACACCAGAGTTCTCCGCAATGGCGAGAGCACTCTGGTTGTCGCAACGCAGTACAATGGCTTCCCGCTTCGCCAAGACAAAGCGGTACCACCGAGCAGAAACACGTAGCCAGTACGACTGCGCCCATCAGGGCTCCAAGCCCAGTCACTGTCAGTGTGGTCGTCAAGGACCACCGAACACTGCCAACGAAAGCAGAGTCCGAGGTACGGCGTGGAGACCACGTACCGTACCACTCGCACAGCCACGTGAAGGGCTCTCGCACATGGAGCCTGCGAGAAATGAGCGAGGAGGTTGACGGCGAATGCGATGTCAGGACGCGTGGTGGTGGCCAGGTACATCAGAGATCCGATGAGACGGAGGTACAAGGCCACGTCCACTATCTCCCCCAGCTGTGTAGGATCATCCACCTTCAGGGCATCCTACCCATCGGGTGTAAGAGGTGTGGAAGCGGATGGCACTGCACCAAGGAGATCGCTGAAGCGCTCCCCCACGACTCGTGCGTATCGAGCCTGATGCAACAACAGTGTCCGATGTCTGCGATCTCGCACGATCTCCATACCAAGAAACACCGATGCAGGACCGAGGTCCTTCATCCTATAGGCAGTCTGCAGGACAGCCTTGGCCTCCTTCACGGCCTCCAGAGACGGAGACGCAATTAGGAGGTCATCAACATAGACCAGGATGGCGGTGAACCGCTCGGGCGTCGGTAGGATGAAGAGCGAGGGGTCTGTCTCGCTCTGTACGTATCCTGCGCGAGTCAAAGTGCCAATAATCTCCCGGTTCCAACACCGTGGAGACTTCTTGAGGCCGTACAAGGACTTGCACAAGCGCCAGACCTTGTCACCGTCCTCAAAACCTGGTGGCTGAGCCACGTAAATCTCCTCATCCAGAGAGCCATGGAGGAACGCATTGTTCACATCCATCTGGTGCAGTTCCCAGTCATGCCGAGCCACTATACCGAACACAGCTTGAGCTGAGGTCATGCGGCCGAGAGGGGCAAAGGTGTCAGTGTAATCGACTCCCTCAATCTGAGAGTACCCCTTGACGACCAAGCGGGCCTTGTAGCGTTCCAGTGAGCCATCTGGCTTCACCTTCTTGCGAAAGACCCACTTGACCTGAATCGCCTTCCTCCCAGGGGGAAGGTCGACAAGCTCATAGACTCTGTGCTCTCGGATAGCGCGAAGCTCATCCTCGCAAGCAGCTCGCCAGGCATCGGCATCTTACGATGAGAGAGCCTCCTTCAATGTACCAGGGTCAGGCGCCATAGAGGGGGAACTCTGCGTGGCGAGTGCACACGCCTCTGTGTCGGGCCTGATGACCACGAGATCAGCTGCTACGTCACAGGCAATATGGAACTCGCGAGTGACCAGGTCGTGCCCTACAGGGCACGCTGGATGTACCTCTAAAAGCTCGGTGCGGACACTCAGGCGTAAGGCCTTTGTGCCTGGATCACCGTCCTGATGCTGCGAGTGGAACGCCTGTGTCCGGGACCCGACGCTCGCTGAGCTCCGGAGTCCAGTGGTCGAAGGCGGCCACCGGGCTCACGGGAGTAACCGGAGGTCGAGGGGCGCACCTCAGGCTCATGGACAGGTAGACCACAGGAACAGGTACGACCACAGCAGGTGAGGGCTGAGACGAGGCAGCCGGAGATGCCGTGCGAGGAGATGAGTGTGTGGGAGACACGGGGCTGGGTGTGACAGCAGGCAAGGCTGGCCCGGACACTGATGCAGGAGTGTCAGCCGACGTAGGAACGGGAGTGGGCAAGACTGGGTCAGACGCAGGAGCAGGGGTGCCATAAACGTAGGTGATGGTGCAGGAGGAGGCGTGAGAGAAGAGGTACCTGTGGGTTGTGAAACAGGCTGTACAAGCGAGATCTCTGGACCGACGGCAATGATAGCCGGATCATCAAGGGCTGGAGATCGAGAGGGGACTCGAGCGGACACATCAGCTGGACGAGGGATGGTTGCTGGCGTAGAAGTCTCCCCCATCCGCCGAGGACCCTCAAAGGAAGGGACATGGGCTGCGGAGAGGGCTGTTATTGAAGTCAGGTCACGGTATGTGAGTGACTCAAAAAACAGCGCATCACGGGACTCAATGACGCGACGGCAAATGGGGTCCCAAAATCGCCAGGCCTTCGACCGCGGGGAGATGCCAATGAAGGCACACAAGCGACCCCGAGGGGAGACCTTGGACTCCTGCTGGTCCTCGGTGTACCACACGGAGGCCAGGGATCCCCAGACGCGAGCGAGACGAAGGTCAACACGGTGGCCAAACCAGAGCTCGTACGGTGTAACACGGTCCGGAAGTGGACCATGCGGGAGGCGGTTCCAGACCCAATTCATGTAGGCGAAGCCCTCGAAGGCGAAAGACTCCGGGAGACCGCACTCAGACCGCATGGCGCGAACCGCATCCTCCATGGTGCGGTTCCAGCGCTCAGATACACCGTTATGTTGTGGAGTAGCAGGGGCGGAGACCTGGTGAAAAATCTCGTGCTCAGCAAAGAAGGAGTCCATCTGACAAAGGAACTCGCCGCTGCGATCCGAGCGAAAAGTATGTAACGTGTGGCGAGACTGACGCTCAGCCATCACGAGCCAGAGCCGAACTGCTAGGGCGGCGTCGCTCTTCTGACGCAGACTGTAGACCCACCGCATGCGGGTGAAGTCATCAGTCAGCGTCAGAACATACCGGCCCCTCTCGGACAGGGACTCGACCGGGAGAGAACCGAGAAGGTCCGAGTGGACCATCTCGAGAGGCCTAAGCGCTCGAGAATGCGAGTCAGGGTAGGTGCACCGGTGCATCTTCCCCTGAGCGCAAAAAAGGCAGTCGGTCTTGGGTGGCTTCTCGAAAGAAACCACGTCAAGACCAAGAGCAGGCTGTGTCCGAATGAGCTTCGACACAGCGTCGGAGCCCACGTGACATAGACGACGATGAAGCAACCGCTGGTGTTCCGGGGATAGAACACCAGTGACAAAAACGCGACCGGATGAGGAAGGAGAGCAATGGGAGGAGGGCCGAGTGATACGATACAAATCATCTATGACTGAAGCACGCAGGACAATGCTACGGGTGTCAATAGCGGTCACAGTCGCTAAATCAATGGTATGCTCCACAGAGAGACCCATCAGAGTGCAGGCACGCACAGAAAGCAGGCTGAGCTCAAGATCAGGCACAAACAACACGTCAGAAAGATACAGGGGGCCAGACGGACCGTCGAAACAGACAACCCCCACACAGTGGACTGGCAAGGACTGACCAGAGCCTGTACGAACAGAACGGACAGTCGTGACAGGACCGAGTACGACAAAGTCACTGCGACGGCACGTCATGTGATGGGTGGCCCCAGAATCGATGATCCAAGTGCCACCGGAGTCACGACTGGTGGACTTCACTGTACAACGAGCAATGGAACACTCGGCATCAGAGGGACACTGAGCCGTCAGTGTGGAGGAACGACGTACATCACGAAGATGAGACTCATGAATCCAGTCAGTGCAGTCAGGCCCATCATCACATGTTGACTGTGCTCCCCCACACACGTCATCACGAGCCACGGGAATGGACGAACAAGCAGTCTGTGAACCACCCGACGATGACAACACACTCGCACCTCCCTGAAAGCGAAGCGCCAGAAGATGACGAAGCTCGGCGATGGTGCGGTCGCGTGGGTCCGGATCGCCGCTGCTCGCCGGTGAGGACGCAGGAACAGCTGCAGTCGTGGTCGCCGCATGTCCGGAGGAGGGTGCGGGTGACGCGCCGGACGTGGAACGAAGAGCATGAGCAGCCTGCAGCCCACGGGTGATCCGCGCCCAGTCAAGCGGCTGCTGGCACTCGGTGTAGCGATGGGCGCCTCCACAGTTGTAGCAGTGCACAGGACGGCCACTGCTACCACTGGATGACGGCTGCTGGTGACCTGATCCGCGCCTCCTAATCCTCTTCTTCCCCTGGGCAGCTATTGCAACGCCTTGTGTCTGCGTGGGTGTAGACGGGGTCGAAGAGGAGGAGGAAGATGAGGTAGTGATGGAGGTGGATGAGCGTGACTGCAGGAGGGAAGATGGTGGTGATGCGACGACTGCTGCAGCGAGGGAAGTCTCCTGATGCGCTACTACTGCCTTGGGGGCTGAAGTCACCTGGAGGAAAAGCTGATGCGCCCAAGGGAGCAGTTGCAGAGTGGCTGAGAAAGGCTCGAGGACGGCGTCGCTGTACCGTGTGAAGATGTCAGTGTACTCAAGGCGAACTCCGAGCATAAGCGTCCGAAGCGCCCACAGCTGTGTGCCTCCTGAGGTCCCCAGACGCGTGTAGATACGCATGGCGCGTCGCCAGTAATCCGCTATAGACTCCGTAGACCCCTGACGGAGCGAATGGAAAGCACGAATGTGTGACGCACGAGTGGCGTGCGTCTCTGCGGCCAGCAGGGATAACGCCAGATCCCAGCCTCCACGGGGATCGGCGCCGGTGCCTGTGCCAGCCTCGCCAAGGAAGGGGCGGAAGTCGACAACAGTCTCGCGTGGCATGGCGTAGAGAAGTCCGCGCATGGCCCGGGCTGCTGTCAGTGCCTGCGCTGGGTCTGTAGACTGGTACAGGCTGTGGTAGTAAGGCCACACTCCCTCATACGTAGCCCACACCTGAAACAGGATCTCCCAGCAGTCGAAAACATCCTCGCTGATGTACCGTGGAGGTGGTGCCTCAAAGTCCTTAGGCTGTCGCTCCGTGGGGAGAGCAACCGCAGGCTGAGGAGGACGAGAGACGGGAAAAACTCCTGGGAGAGGGTGATCGCCGGGGTGGTCAGGTGATGATCGTATCGGGGAAACCGGTGGAGGTCGGGTACCCGTCTGCAGCTGACGGAGGCGCTCCTGGAGAACTCGAATCTCCTGCTCCTGGGAATCATCCGTGATGCCTGGCATGAATGGCTCATCGTGTAGTGGCTCATCATCAAGGAGGTTAGCAGGTGGTGGGTCAGGTGGAGCGCCTGTCACGGGCGCCTGGACCGAATGCTGGGTAGAGACCGCAACTCCGGCAGCTCCCTCAGAAATCCGCGAAGGAGCCGTGGACTGAGCGCGCAGAAGCTCAGTCAGCGTGCGGATAACGTCAGTCTGCTCTCTCTGGAGACGACGCATCTCATCCTGCTGGCTGCACAGGTCCTCAATGGCCTGCGAGCATGGACTCAGTACGCCAGACGAGGAGGAGGGGTCGCCTGGTCCCTTCTCCTTGCTGTCTGACAGGCTCATGTCGCCGCTCAGTATGGGACGACGGATGAAGTTTTTCGGATTTTAAAAGCGTCAGCGTTTCTCGAGGAGTTGAAACGCTGGCAACTTTTGACTGTCCGGCCAAAAACTTGACAAAGTATGGTGCTGACGTCAGCAGGTGGTTGCTGACGTCAGCACGACGGATGACGTCAGCAAGCAAGATTGCTGACGTTGGATGGTCTCCCCCCTTTTTTTTCTTTTTTTCTTTTTTTTTCTTTTTTTTTTCTCTTTCTCGCGAATCTGCACGCGCGTGCAGCCGCTCTGCGGTGGCCGCGCGGACGCTGCGCGGAAGCTGCACAGAAGCTTCCGCCCAGCTGCTGCTGCAGCTGTACTGTCAGCTGCAGCAGCAGCTGTGTAGCTGCGGATGCAGCGGTGGCAGCAGCGGCTGCGCTGCTGCTGCTGCTGCTGCTGCTGCGCGCTACGGCTGCTGCTCGCTGCCGCCGCCGCGCGCTGCTGCTGCCGCCGCTGCCGCGCTGCTGCTG
>SZWC01004009.1:95727-114427 GCA_023375785.1 Penium margaritaceum | reverse complement strand
GTCCGGGAACAGCCGGAGAGTGTAAGAAAACAAACATGTAAATCAGCCTGGCAAGGCTGTCCACCGAGAAAATCCTGAAGACCTCCAAACGTAGTCCGTGGGCTGTGGGAGCCCTCTGGTACACTGGGTAGGCTGCCAGGCTGCCTCCAGCGGGTGGAGCATCACCTCAGGGAACTCTGTCTCCAGCTGGGTCCGCCTCAAGGATCTGCACGAGCATGGACACGGCCGAGTGGTCACAACCAACTGTACAACTGTGTATGACTGACAACATCACAACAGGAGGGGCGGCTGCACTCACTGCAGCCGCCACGCACCTCGCGTGGCGGTGCATAACGCTGCTGCTGCCTCTGCTGCTGCGATCTCACGTGGTGGGTGGGGCTGCGTAGACGGCGACCGGATGTCTCCGACAGGCCTCAGGACCTCTGCTGCAGCGGTGACTCTCACTGCTGCTGCTCTGCTGCGTCTCTGCTGCGCAGCTCAGTGAGAACTGTCTCACTGCTCTGATACCATGAGAAAATGCGTGGAAGCTTCCTAGCAACGCAGCCGCTGACTAGGCGTCAGTGCCTGATCAGACAGTGACGACAGTCACAGGTCGTACACACTACGGCAAGGGTTTGGCTAGGAGACACAAGGGAAAGTGTCAGAATGCTTCAATATAGCATATGCAGAGAGAGATAACAAATGACAGGTCCAAGACATAAATACCTGCCGCGGCGCACAGCGGGTGTCGCACGCGGCAGTCCAAGAGCTGTCCTAAAAACTGGCCCAAAACCACTGTTTTGGCCGTAACTCTGCGCACACATGTCAGAATGCTACGCCGTCTGAACCTAGACGCGCAGAATCAAAAGACGGGCGCTACGACTGGTCACATGCATGCATCCATCGACACACAGTGAACATACAATGCAAAAACATGCAAATAGGCCTCATGGCCAGTCCGCCGAAAGACGCCTGCAAGATATAGAAGGCACAGCAGAGAGTCCCGGTGACATCTAGGGCTCTGGTACAGTGGTCGGCCAGCTCCAAGCTGGTAGTCCGCCGCCTGTCGTCGCGCCGGTGCCACCAGGGCCGCCCGCCTCAGGGACCTGCACGAGTATGGACACGGCCGAGTGGTCACAGTAAACCGTACAGGAACGGCACAAAGCACAACAGGGATTTCCAAGGATTGCCTAGCATTGCCATGGCATGTCCAGGCATTTCCAGGCAAGGATCTCGATGGCATTTCCCTGCCAATGGCAAGGCATTGGCAGTCCATGCTGAGCAAAGCCTGCCAACACTCTCATTATCAAGCATTGCCCATGCATTTGGAGGAACCGTGAGCCAATGCTTTGCGTTGCGAAGTATCTCGAAGGCACTTCCCAGGCTTTCCCGAGTATGGCCTTGCATTGACTAACAAGAAGCAAGTATTGTCAGGTATTCCTAAGCATCACCCATGTGTTGCCAGGCATTGGCAATGGTTTTGTAGGTGTTACTATGCATTCAGAAGCTGTTACTCGCAAGTCCTTGTAGCGTGAAGTGCCTAATGTACCTCCCACTCCATTGGGTTTTCTCCTAGTCTTTCATGTTTTGGGCATGCTTCTACGCTTCTCCTACATCAGCTCCATGTGACACCAGCCCACCAGACATTTGATATTGCCCACACAACAGAACAAGGCTGCTGATTGCATAGCTTCGATGACATTGTGAAAGGTGGATGATGAACCCTGATGCTGAGCGTCGGATTTGGATAGTGGTGAAAGGTGTACATTTATATCAGTCTAATTTCTCCTGCCCAATATGATCTGTTGCCATGTCACTAGGGCCCCTGATCTCCTGCCCACACTGCACAACTGGCACATGAATGCCACAGTTGAGGAATGGCATGACCCTCCAAGGCACTCTTGTCAGTATCGCCATGCATGCCCAGTGCTTCCCCCCACATTCTTGAGCCAGAGTTGCCCACGTAAGGATTTTGAAATCAGCAGCCTCCACATGATGTGTCCAAAGACAAACAACTTCTTGTGCCCTACTACAACGAACGCACCATGCTGCACCTTGTAATCTACAAAAAAAGACCGTTCGGCTGGTGAATCCACTGCAACAGCCAGCTGCTGCAGCCAAACTCGTTAACCGAAAGTCCGAGATTTGGCAGAGGGTGCTGAGGTCAGCACAGGCTGTCAAAACTCATTGCTGTGCGCCTGGTCCCTCCTCACACCAGCCATCCAGCGGTTTCCACTTCACCGCCGTGAGCACCTCAACCTCTGCCGCACACAGCCGCTTCTCCTCCACGCCCGTCACGCGCGCCATGTGTCTCCCCTTTGGTACGCTCTTCTGCCGTTCCTGCAGCTTCGCCGCGACCCACACGCACGCGGCTAGCGTGGCGCGCAGGGCGTCCGCCTTCACCCCGCCCGGCTGCAGTCGCACGAGGCATCGCCGGAACAAGTGAAGGATCAGAGACTCGTGCGCTGACGCGGCGGCCGCGGATTGGTCCAAGCCGAGGTCAGCCCGCCACGTGGCGATCACTCTGCGGACCCTGTCCTCCGCCCGACGACCCAAAAGCCTTTGGGGCAGCTGCTTCTGCTGCTGCCGCTGATGATGATGGTGATGAGGATGACCGTTTCTCTGCCCTACTCTCCGTTCGTCTGTTCCTGTGGCTCGTGGGCAGGAGCACGNGGCTGCTGCATATCGCAAACAGCTGTTTCAGCAGCCCTTCGTTTCCGCGAAGGCGCAGTGGGCATTAGCGCATCTTCGGTCTGCGAGACAGACGCACTACGTTGGGTCTCAGCCTCCTCGTCCCCCCTGCCGTCGCACGAGCCGCAACTGCTGACATGGCCATCCGACATCTCAGCACCGGAGTACGTTGACGGGGTGAGTCTCGCCGACACTGCAGCTTCGTCAGCATTCGTGGCGAAGCTCAAGTGTGACGCGACGTGAGGGAGCGTGCCGGCGGCATCTGGAGATGGACGGATCTGCTCAAGGTGAGGCAGCACCTGCGGCGCAACTGCGCCTCCTGCTGCCACGTCGAGGCGCCAACCCAGCAAGGTGGAAGGGTGCCCGTGCGCTTGTACTGCATCCACCCATTCTGGGAGATGTGAAACCTGCTGACCGCCGTTTGCGGCGTCAGCATTGGCGCTGAGAACTCGGAGGCGCTTCATAGCCTGAGCTTGGGAAGGGTCCACTGCTGCCGCCGCTGCTGCTGCTGCTGCCGCCGCCGCAGCTGCCGATGTTTCTCTTGCTCCAGAGAGCAGGATCTGCAGAGCTGAGGGAGGAAAACGCACAGCTCCGCCCCGCGAGATCACGTGTGAGAGACACGCGTCGCACAGTGGTGACGAAGGAAGCGCCGTGGCCGACGAAGGCCCCGCGGTGCAGACCGCGGTCATGGCGGAGCACAGCGCGCAGAGCGCATGGCGGATGTGGCGACAGACGATGAAGTTGGCGGAGTGCACGTGCGCATCGCAGCGCGCGCAGAGGTGCGCACTATCGGCGTGGCAAAAGACTACAGCGGGAGCGTGGCAGAGCTCGCAGGGGCTGTGAAATATAGCGGAGGTGAGGGGGGTGACCACTGATGTCAGTGACGGGATTTGCAAGCGCGTAGCCATGATGTTCGCTAATTTCATTGCTGGTGGAAGCCAAAGTTACTATGTGCAGAGACTGACTGCGTGCAAAGATGCAGGCCTTGGAGAGCGGAACTGCCGATGATTCTTTGCGACGACACCAAATTTCTTTTGACGCCTTCGACTCCTTCTTGTGGTCGGAGTAAGCGTAAATGTATCTGGTGGGTAACACGTGTAACTCATTATGACGTTCCACAGAAGTCGGGCAGTAAGTACATCTTCGACTGGCTGTGGTGGCTGGTGCAATCGCTGAGCCACCGCGCCGCGCGACCAGGTTCTGTGATGGCCGTCGGGCCAACGCCGGCCTGCTTGCGCGGGTGACGCGGATTGCACCAGTGGTGCAGTCTGCCTGTGAAGGTGGAGCGTCGCATTTTTCACCACAGCCATGGCTGTGCTTCGCTAGGGCACGGGGTGTGTCGTCACCGCCACGGCCATGAGTGCGGCGTCCGGTGCGTGCGCGCTGCAGCTCGCCCATACCCACACGCTTCCCCCGTCGCATCGTCCGTACGAATATGGACTAACTTCCTACGGCTGCGGGTGTGGCGCAGGATGAGCCAGAAGAAAAGGTCCCCATTCCCCCCGCGGAAGTGCGCACATGCCGGAGGGGTACGGATCCCTCCGTCCGTCCNTCGGACAGCCCGGTCGCAGCAGGGCCGTAGCGCTGTTGCTGGGGCAATGAGTGGACAGCCGCCGCCGAAGGTTGGGACCACCCCCGCCACGCGGCACGCTCGCGACTGGCCCGCTCGCAGCCGTGCGTAGAAAAAGGTTTTTTGGGATGTGGTTGGAACCCAAGAGTGTTGCGTCATCATGCGCATGGACGGTTTTCCTGGCAGCGAACATAAGGAAGGCGAGGACCACCCACGCGCTGCATGGCATGGAGGAGCGGGTCCGCGTGGGCAGACGTTTATCTCACTTAGTCGCATACCGCTGGTTTGCGATGGCAAGCGCAGCACAAGCACTAGTTGGAGACGAATGAGTCGTCTAGACTAGATTCGATGGAGTGTCGGTGTGCAAACCCTTCACAACTTCCTTGGTAGTCTGTCACCACACATGATACGCGGATGGTGGTGGCCTCGAGAACTCCGACGGTTCAGTGAACCACATGCGCTAGCCAGCGCGGCAAGGCGCGCCAGTGAATAGATCCACTGCAGCTTGCATTGGAAGTGCGGTGGAGTCTCGCGCGTGGGACATTCACGCGCGGACGACCCCGATTCCTTCGCCGCCAATTTCAAAAACGGCGCAACCTCATGCGGAGATTCGCCCAGAGAAATAGTACCATTGAAATGATGTAATGGTAGACAAAGGCTACGATGCTTCTCTCGAAGAGCATAAACAAATGATTTTCAAGGCCCACAAGTATCAACGGCAGAATAAACAAAGTACTCTACTTCAATCCAAAAAAGCCTTTTTCCTCTCCACGGGCACCTAGGAAGCTGCACTGGTTACAGCCTATGTCCAAAAGACCCAACCATTGCAAGCATTTTCGAAAAGACCCTCCACAACCTGCAACCTCACCCAACTTACCAGCTCTTTTTGGCCAAACAGAACCCCTAAATTCACTCCCATTGGAAAGGTGTGCATAAGAAAATCCTCAACTTGCCCATGAAAATACAAGACCAAACCTTATGCTCTCAATCTTCCATCACAACATCCACAACAAATCGCATTGTAAACTTCTCTCGCCATCAACATCCCCAGAATACACCCAAAATCGAACAAAGGAAACAATGTAAAAATCATTCTTCACATACCCACAACAATACCCCCTTGCACAAAAACTCCAAGCTTATACAAGTCCTTTTGTCCAAATAAATCCCGGACACTCAAAACCTCCTGTAAACTCCTCTCCAACATGAATCTCATCCCCTCTAGGAAATTTCTCAAGAACAAAATCTTCCATGAAATCTGCCAATAACGATAGGCATCGGAAAAAGAGTAACCCTGCCACAAAGCTCTTTCTCATAATCCCTACCACACTCGTATCAGTTATGAACCTCTACACATGCATTACAAAAACCACAACAACCCGTCACACAAAAACTTCACCATGGACCATCCATTTGTACATTGCAAAAATGAGCCACCGTATTTGCATTCAATGAACGCATATGGATAAACATAACTAATGACTTGGGGGTGCGATCATTCCCCAATCTTGTTTCGATGTTGAGCTAACACCCCCACTAAACATAGACATAAGAAAAGAACAATCCATGGCTGAAGGCCGGATCTACAGCATTTGCGACTCTTCATCATGATTACAAGAATTCCACCACATCAACCCATGAAACTAGTCATAATACCCTACTAATCTTGAATATCTATTCTAAATTTTTTTGTTCAATTTTTGTCAACAAAAACACTCCTCACAGGAATTAGTTAGGTTTCGACTAAATCATTGCTTTGAGATGGAAAACGTGGAAATTTGTGGGTGTCCCGGGTGATGCTCCTTACATTTTTTTGAATGTTGTCCACAACCTCTTCATGTCCTTGTCGGCGACCAGATCTATGCGACGTCAGGGCTATCAGAGTTAACAACACGCACAACAATGTCATTTTTGCACGATGCCAGGCTTTTGCATGATTTCAGCTAAGCGATTTTCCCTCTTTTCAATTTCTGCAAGCACTCAACACCAAGTTTAAGGAATAGCTTTTTTCGTTGAACAAAAGGTTAGGTACAACCCAAAAAAAACTTTTCTTAAGATCCATCAACGAAGATAAAGAACACATAATTAGCAATTCAAAAACAAAAATCAAAATTCAAGATCAGTAGGGTACATCACTTTCCATTGAAGTTAGTCTAATCTTGACAACAATTCAACTCTATTACTTAAAGCATTTTGCAAAACCTCTCATGTCTTCACAAATGATGAGAAGATCACATAGCCTATTCACAACATTAACTAATATCGAGCAAAGAAAACTAATACTAACGAAGAACTAGCCTCATCAACATTAAAGCAAGGGAAAGAGGCAGCTCTCCTTTCTTCTTGTCAAGAATACATCCAAGCAGAAGAAAAGGAAAACATTGCACATAAGAAAACGTGCCTAGTTTTGTTTGAATGCATATGAGCTACCACATAATTCAAAGGCCAAGTGAAATCTTCTATGCATGATTCATAAATCAGTNACACACACACACACACACACACACGCATAATTACATATACACACAAGTATCTAGGTGGCAGATAGGTAAGGAGAGAAAATGAGATGTAGAAAAAAAAGACTCAATATATAGGTAGATAGATAGTTGTTGGGGTTTTGGAGCCTGTAGTGACAAATTCACCTCGTGCTCTCATGTAGCAAGGGGGTCTTGGTGCTGTCCAAGACCTCTGTGCCTAGCAAGCAGACCTTGTACTCCAATGTGCGGAAGCGAAAGACTTGGATTGAAACTTGTAATTGAAAAAGACTATGAAGTACAAGTATGGTACAAGGAAACAACGGCAAAACACAACGCAGCTCAATACTCAGACACAACCTACCCCATTTGAGGACAGAACACCTTACTAGGTCGTCAAGGCTGTCATTCCAAAGGTCTCAGCACGGTCACCGTACTTTCAAATTAAATGGCCTCCAGGTTGTCAGGGCAGCCACCTCTCCACGCTGCCAGCCATTGCCAGTCTTAATGGGTCGTCAGAGGACTTATAACCCTACTAGCCAAGCTGATAGAGCACTACCAGGCTTACTAGGTTGACAGAGGGGAACTACAACAAAGTCCTTCCAGACTCGATCAGCATTGCACAAGCAGAGCTGACGCCGGACACTAACCCTGGGCTCAACGCCTAACCACAACTCCTGGCTCAAAGATGAGCAACATCCAGAGAGGTAGCCAAAGCAAGGCTGCTCTCCAATCTTAGACGTCGTCTGGCCACCTCTTCTAGGTAGTCAGGCTTTCAGGAAGTCACGGGCATCCACCAACCCAGTCAAGCAGAAGGCTGCCAGGCTAACGTGGGTCTTCACGTGAGAGAGCGTTTTATTGTCTTAGTCAAAGGCATTGTCTGGAAAAGGAGGAGTGCTAGTGCAACTACGAAGTTGCTATATGGAAATGTTGTAGTTTCTACTAGATTTACTACCGGAGATATTGGAATGACTGAGTCCAGTCTGCTTTTATACTAGGATCCTGGCAAGTTGACCAGGCGCACTATGCCCAAGGAAGCTAGCTATCGCAAGGTTGTACCTTCCTCCTCAAGGAATCTTCCCGGTCCAAGGCACTCATCGTCCACCTCAAGGAAGCTTCCTAAATGCTGGTAACTTAGTAGTGGTCCCAGATGTTGATTCGTGCATGTGGCCGCTAACGCAAGGCGCTCCCCACTCTAAGCTACGCTTGCAACTGTTGAGTCGTGCATGTAGTGGTTAATGCAGCTGTTTAGTGGTGCATGCGATTGTTGATGCAGTGCTGAGTCGTGCATGCACCACCTGATGCATAGTGGTCCCTACTCCAAAGCCCTGCTTGCATGTGTTAATGTAAGTAGTCCCAGCAATTCAGACAAGTGGAACCCCACCCCGACATGTTTGGGCCAAGTACCCAGCAGTGCTTGCTTCCAGTACGCAACTGCTGACAAGGCTGGACCAGTAGGCATGCACAGCCCTGTTCTGCATGTAGAAATCAAAGATCTAGGCTCCTTTTCCCCTTGGACCTAGATGCCAAAGTTAAATCTGACGTGTAAATCAGAATGTTCTTGAGAGCCGCACCCGGGTGCTTATGGATAAAAAACCGGAACTTTGCGTACAAACCTCCGATTCTCAATCTGACTGTGCCATGTCAAAGCTCTCCCTTAGAGGATTTATCGCTCACTTTAACACTCCCCCTTGATAGGTGCGCTGATGAATGCGGAGACAGTCGAATTTTCTCAGTGGAGAAATGAGTGATCGGTGGAGGCTTCAACTGCTCAAAAATAACGTTCTACTGTTAAAAGAGACTTCCGCGCTGCCCTTGGGTCTTCTGTGGCTATTGGGAATTTGTAGGAAAAAACAGGGCTCAAATCGGTCAAGTATCGACTTGGAAACGCTCGTTCTAAGCTTTCTTAAGTTTTGTCTGGGCCATTGTCTGGTCAGAAAACGTTCGGTGGAGAAAACAAAAAAATTGGGTGAGGCTGTGTTCACCTCCCCACTCACCACAGAGGTTTCTTCATGCAAAAGCAACCTCCCAGAGCCCAAGCCACCATGTCACTCATGCACAGGCTTGGCTCTGCAGTGGAATGCTCCAGAGGCTTCCATTGACGAGGCGCTTGTGAGGTGGGACCGCCGCAATGACCGCCAGCTTGGACCACCATCCTACTACAGTCATCCTGGGCCTACGAGTAAAAAAACTCATCGCTAGTCAGTCTTTTCCAATGTTGCAGTCTTCTTCTCACCTTGTCGCTCCAACCACCTGCTTCAACGACTCCACTCTGATGCTCCAGCCACTCTTACCTACTAAAGCTTGATTTCACCATGGCTGAGGCAGCCATCGTGCCCCCACGTCCATTCTTGGTCAATTTCCTTACCTAGACCTTCCTTGTTGTACTTCCATGGCGTCCTCGTAGTTGGAATGTCGTTTCTTGGTTGTCCTCGCAGTTGTTGCTGAAATTTCCACTGAAGTTTTTGGTTTGGACGACTTGTTTGGGCTCCCTGATTTGGGCCCCCATCACTTTTGACCGTTGCCCTCGGCATCTCGCCATTTCTTTTTCTCTTGGATCCCGTTGACTACGTCGAGCTGAGTTTGTCGCTTTCTTGCTCATGGCTCAATTGGCCATAGTCACTGCCATGGCCACCGCCACTTGCGCGTGGCACTTAGCCACTCCTTTTTCTTCTTTTCATTCTTTTTTTTCTTTTTCTATTCGTCGTCGCGAACGGCCGGTTTTTTCGCTCGCTGACCAGCCGGCCAGCCTCCTTGCAGCCGCAACAATGGGCTTCGCGCTGGCCTGCTGATGTAGTAGTACCTTGCCGTGACAGAGCATGCCGTCGCAACAGACTCCTAGCCCAGCTCGCCGTTGCGGCGAGCTGGTGCTGTTGGAGCAACGTCCAACGTGGACATCGCTCCCCTTCCACCCTCGCTCGATGCTCCCCCTCCCCCTTCAACCCGTGTTTTGCTCGCGACAACGAGCTTTTTTTTTCTTTTTCAAATGAGCTATTCGCGTAACTCGCGCTTCACAACTCGACCTGCTGGGGCTATATTCCCCGACATGGGCTCAGTAGCCACTTTAGGCTTCCAATATGACGTTTTCTCTTTTTACTACTCCGCTGCTCCAATGAGAGTTGCTTTAAGGAGGATTAAAGTATTTGTTTGTTGCTACCGGTCATTGCTTCTCTCGCAGCTGCCACTACTTCGCCGTTGCACCGATTGCTGATGAAGGAGGGTCCATATTGGTGAGAATTCAACCTGCCCTCCGACCCTCTTAGGGGAGAGGAAACCCAAAGACAGGGTTTGAACCGCTGTCCAAACCAGAAACCGCGTTCCGACAATTTTCTTCTTAACCACCTGGCAGCCTATATTAGACACAGGAAGTTTCCCATTTGTTTCGCTACTGATCTGCTAATGTTGGTTGTTACTTCCACCTTCTAGAAGGCACCGCACACAGAATGGCTTTTTAGCTTCGATCCCCATGACGAACGAGCATAGCCATGTAACTCGTGATCACGACGAGCTGCTTGGAGGCCGATCCCAGGCTTCAAACTCCTCGCCTTAACTCGCACAGCTACTCCGACTGCTGCACTACTACTTTAGCTCCTATTGTGACATCAGTTGCTACAAAGCACGCTGTTCGTGGAGAGTGACTTGTGGTCGTAAGGAGAAAACTTGCCCCTCCACCAATTTTTGCTTTCAGGTGAAATTTCAAGGACGAGACCCTCGACAACTCCAGAGATCCGACGTCTCTGTCACAAATTTTCACTTGCTATAAAATCTGGTGTTGAGCACCCATGAGCAAATTGTGCATGTCGCCAGTCTCCAAGCATGCCACCTTTGTCAAGGCACGATAACTACTTCCACCTGCTTCTTCGAAAAAACTTTTCCATGGAGCGTAACTGCTCCATTTTTGCATGCCACCTGACAGAAGGTGGGCTTGCTCTATCCACTTGCCGCCCCAGCAGAATTTTTTTCTTTCTACTCGTCACATTACGAGTTGCTTTAACGGCTTGAAAAACGCTTTTACTCCTCCTTCCCCACTCTCCGGGATCTCATTCATTGTTCCTCTAGCAAAGTGAGCTGCTACTGGCGCAATCTGCTGCTGGAAATGGCACGCATGCTCTTGTTGTAGCCGACGTCAACTTCCAACCAACTACTATGTCGAGCTCCTCACCCCTATTTTTTTGTTTTAGTACTCCCTCCTTTTTTTTCTTTTTTTCTTCTTCCGCTATTGCCCGATCAGTCCCATGGAACAGGATTTTTGGTTTTGAGAGGCACATACCAGATTGTTGACCAGCGTCTCCGCGTTGGTGCACTCGTCACTGTTGCAGCGATGGTGGTGAGCTGCCCTTGAGCTGCAACCATGTTTCTTCCTCTTGTACCGACATTGTGTTGATACACTTGTAGCCTCTAAGCTCTTCATGTGAGCTCCCACATGTTCGTGGCTCCATGCACGAGCACCTACTGCATCACCGCTGCGCTTACAGGTCAAAGGCTGGCTTTTACTTGGCTCCTTACTACATTGGTAGTGTATGCTTCTGTCGTATTGGCTCTGTACAAGCTGATTAAGAATTAGCTTGTCACGCACTTTAAGGCTCAATCAAACCTCTATTTGCTGTCGTACACACGTCCACCTTAGGTGCTGTATAATACCATCAGCATTCTACAGCTGGGTTGTCTTCTGTTGCCATCAGAGGGCACAACACCTTGCTAGGCCGTCAAGGCTGTCGTTGGAAGGGTCGCAGCACGCTTATCGTACTTTTAGGTGGAATGGCCTCGAGGATGTCAGGGCAGCCTCCTCTCTATAGTGGTAGCCACTGCTAGACATAATGGGTTGTCAGAGGACTTCAGAGCCTCCTAGCCAAGTTGGTACAGCGTTGCAAGGCTTACAAGGTTGACACGGGGGAACTGCAACAGAGTCATTCCAGACTTAATCAGCAGTTAACAAGCAAAGCTTACGTGAGACACTAACTCTGGGCTCAACGCCTAGACACAGCTCCTAGCTCAGAGATGAGCAACGTTTAGAGTGGTAGCTATAGCAAGGCTGCTCTCCGGTCTTTGGCGTAGTCTGGCCAACTCTTGTAGGTAGTCAAGCCTTCAGGTAGTCAAGGGCGAACACCAACCCAGGCTTGCAGAAGGCTACCAGGCTGACATGGGTCTTCACGTGAGAGAGCATTTAGAGAGTTTGGGTCTGAGGCGTTGTTCAGGAAAGGACTACTGGTGCAACTGCTTAATTGTTGTATGGAGTTGTTGTAGTTTCTCCTAGATTTACTACNAGACTTAATCAGCAGTGCACAAGCAAAGCTGACGTGAGACACTAACTCTGGGCTCAACGCCTACACACAGCTCCTAGCTCAGAGATGAGCAACGTTTAGAGTGGTAGCTATAGCAAGGCTGCTCTCCGGTCTTTGGCGTAGTCTGGCCAACTCTTGTAGGTAGTCAAGCCTTCAGGTAGTCAAGGGCGTACACCAACCCAGGCTTGCAGAAGGCTACCAGGCTGACATGGGTCTTCACGTGAGAGAGCATTTAGAGAGTTTGGGTCTGAGGCGTTGTTCAGGAAAGGAGGACTACTGGTGCAACTGCTTAGTTGTTGTATGGAGTTGTTGTAGTTTCTCCTAGATTTACTACTAGAGTTACTAAACTAACTGAGTCCAGTCTGCATTCATACCGGGATCCTGGCAAGTTNAGCCTTCAGGTAGTCAAGGGCGAACACCAACCCAGGCTTGCAGAAGGCTACCAGGCTGACATGGGTCTTCACGTGAGAGAGCATTTAGAGAGTTTGGGTCTGAGGCGTTGTTCAGGAAAGGACTACTGGTGCAACTGCTTAATTGTTGTATGGAGTTGTTGTAGTTTCTCCTAGATTTACTACTAGAGTTACTAAACTAACTGAGTCCAGTCTGCATTCATACCGGGATCCTGGCAAGTTAACCAACCGCACTGTGCTCAGAGGTCGCTTCCTACTACAAGGTCGTAGCTTCCTCCTGAAGGAACACTCCTGGTCCATGGCACGCATCTTCCTCCTCAAGGAAGCTTCCTCAATGTTGGTAACTTAGTAGTGGTCCAAGATGTTGAGTCGCGCATGTTGCCGCTGACGTAGGGCGGTCCCCACTCTAAGCTCCGCATGCAGCTGCTGAGTCGTGCATGTAGTGGTTGATGTAGCTGTTGAGTCGTGCATGCGATAGTTGATGCAATGCTGAGTCATGCATGTACCAACTGATGTAGAGTGGTCCATACTCCAAAGCCCTGCTTGCATGTGCTGATGCAAGCGGTCCCAACAGTCCAGTCAGGTGTAGCCCCATCCTGACTGGTCTGGGCCAAGTACCCAGCAGTGCTTGCTTTCACAACGCAACTGTTGACCAAGCTAAGCCAGTAGGCATGCACACCCCTGTTGTGCATGCAGCAATCAAAGATCGAGGCTCCTTCCCCCCCTTCGACCTGGATGCCAAAATTAAATCGGACTTGTACATCAGAAAATTCCTGGTTAAGCCGCACGTGGTATTTACGGATAAAACTCCGTAACTTTGCATCTAAACTTGCGATTCTCGATCCGACTGCGTTATGTCAAAGCTGTCGCTTAGCGCAGTCATCCCTCACTCTAACAATAGTTACACACAAGAAGGGAGAGAAAGAGAGAGTACATAGTATGAGTGGAAGAAGGATAAAAGTGACCAAAGTTGATGTACGTAAGAAATATATAGAGCCTTTTTTGCTCTTGAAACTTCAAGTAAGACAAAAACATTTTGACCATGTTTCACATCAACTTTGCATGCGCCTACTTGTCAAATTTGGCCGTTTCTGAAATTCAAGAATGGATGTGGCTTGTGTAGTCACTTTGTTTTTCATTAAAAATGTTGAGGTAACATCTTTTCTATTCATTTTTATGCATGTAAATCAGCTTTTTTTATGCTTCTTCAAGAAACTAGTGACTCTTACATGCAGAAATGGTGAATAAAAGCAATCAATTCAACCACCCCCTACCAAATAGCAAAAGTGAAAAAAATGAGTATCAAAGTTTAATTATTATCTTCAGAAAATGTCATATGGTATGAGAAGGAGCAAACAACGTATGAAAAGAGTCTGGTGCAAAACAAAACTGCCACACACCTTGTTGAATACCTTAGTCCTTGACAAAATTCAACGAAGACTTCATAAGGAAGCATTCTACATTGAAGTTTGATCATAACATGTGCATCCACTCCTTTTTATAAAATATTTTTATGATCTCAACACATTCATCATTACAAAAAGTTCAACTAGACACATGTAAAACAATTCAAATAAATGAACACATAAACTTTACAAAATCCTAACTATGTGAAATGGGGAAGTATCATTTGAACCACTATTGGCGTTTTGAATTACATGAATACAATTGATGTGTCTAAATGTGTTTCATAAAGGCCTAGTACCTTACCAGTTCATGCATCAAAGCCTTCAACTTTGTGTACAATTGACTTGAATCGTGTAGAAAAGCTGAAGGAGACTAATGAGCATGAAATCCATTCTTCGAAGAACTAGTATGTTTTGAATACTAGCTTATTATGAATTAAGAGGGTACATCTTTGTCCAAAGTTATGAGTTATGCTTTCTATTGATTGATGGTGTCCTTTTACTTCGTGAAAAACTAGGTAAAATAAAAATTTTATCTTTCAATTTTGCTCTTCTTGAACTCGGTGTAAGGAGAAGAGAAACCTTCACATGGGGTCTTCACGTTTTCATGATTCATGCATCCTCTCCACTTCATTTTAATTGAGATTTGATTTTTTTTACATTATGATTTGTACGTCTCTTAAACAACATCTCATTTGTATTTTGAAAACTTTGAACACATGAAAAAATCGTTCGTTTCCTCAAGTATTCCTTTTGATTTGTTACTAGAGGCACAAACTCCATTGTCTACCTAAAACATGTATATCAGAAACATTCAAGACAAATGATACATATTGTGTGCTCTTTAACATGAAAATTCATGAGAAATCATTACTAAAACTACCTAATCCATGTTTTAAAAGGTTTAAACTCTTTTTCTATTCCATCCTTCAGTTAATTAGTGTTCTTAAGCTATGTGTAGCGGAATTTTTCCATTTGATTTGAAAGGGTTAGGGACCCTTGAGTACCATAATTATGGCCTAGTTAGTCAAGGATTTTATTGAATTTGTTAATTTTGAATCATTTTTATAGAGTTTGATACCCATTGTTGGGACTGATGGCGAGTCCATTCTTGTGTGGGAGGGATGTAGCCTACGTTTTCCACGTGGATTAAAAAGGTCTTCTTTATGGGGCAACTAATTTGATGACTTGAGGGTTACACTCTTAAGTACCAAGGTTTTCACCTAGTTGACGAAGAAGTACGTCTAATTCGTTACATCATAGTACAAAAATCTAAATGACAAATAAGAGGTAGACTTCATGTTGAACATTTTGAATGAAAAAAAAANATGGATGTTTCTCTCTTTGTGAAACTTCTCATGTAAAATTTCTCAAGGAGATGATATCTACTCTATACAAATAGAATTTTATTGTTTGAATTACGAAGATTTTAGCATTATTTAGTGGATAAAGAACGTTGTGGTGATTTTAAATTTGATTTTCCATAATGATGAGAGAAACATGGATACTTCTTTTTTGCTTTTCAAATTTAAAATTATAGTGGTTAAAATTCTAATCTTATTTCTGAATCATTTTTATCCACTTTCAAATTTTTTAATCGTTCAAGTTTATATTTTAAAGATATTTTATCCATTAATGGATTATGTTGCTTTGCTTACTACTTCTTAAACATTTATCTAATGGTTTTAATGCATTTCAATCCGTGTGGAAATCATGGGACCGTATTATAAATAGCTTTGTTTCATCTACCATTTATTTTAGATAATTTATAACATTGTGTGAATTTTTCCCTTGTTCTTCATGTTCAAATCACTATTTTATCTTTTCAATCCCTCTGTTTTTAGTTCATTTTCGTTCATCTTTATTGGTTTCTCATGCTAATTCTTACATGCATTGATTTGTTTTGTTTACTTTCTCTTTAGTTTTAGTTCAAACTAGTATTTATTAAATTTACATGCTGAAGACAATGGTGCATTATAGATGGAATGCAGCCTCTATTGAAAGTGCAAGGAGTTATGCCTAGATGTCTTGTACACTAATGAGTTATTAAATTGTTTAGAAGTTTTTAAAATGAAAGATGTTTTGGTGGGTTAGGCACATCTAGTATGGAAGTGTGTTATGGTTCACTATTTTCTTGAAGCGGGTGTGGCGTGGTGTTTTGGAAATGTTGCACTTCATACGTTTTGCATTTACTCATGTGTTTAGACGGATCCTTCTACCCATTTCCATGAAATATTCTTTGGAAGAGCATCTTGTCAAGGCTTTAATTGAAAACCAGGGCTTGGAAAAAAGTTCGTACTTATTTTTGTTGTCTTCTTTATAGATGAGATTTCCCTGTATTTTCTACATCTGAAACGATTGCATTTCCCCGTTGTGTCACCAGAACGCTCATACCTTACAATTAGCCAACAATAATTCCGTCTGGGCTGAATCTAAACCTGCGAGGCCATCAGTCGCCTCAACCAACATATGATGGGGAACAACGGCGATGAGCTGTTAGAAAGTTGCATCCAGTCTTCTTGGATTGGCTCTCTTCAGAACAGGGTTTTTTAATGGTTCTCCCCAACACCACCTACGAGCTCTGGCGTTGACAGCAAGAAGGAGCCCGCCACGTCGAGCGCAACACTCCGGTTGGACAAACCGCGAGACTTGTGGAGCTGAAGTTTGAGTGTGATCTTTCTTCCGAATGTCCCGGAGAAATCTCCCCATTTCCCGATCCCCGTCACGCCATTTCAACTCTGGCATGTTGACCAACAGGAGACGAAGGCTCTTTACAGCATGCGACGACGTGTTATTGACCGTAAATATCTCCTTTTGACGATATCCCTCGACGACAGACGATGCCTTGCGACCATGGACGTCGTCGTCGTTGCCTGGCCGGCAGATTTGTCCCAAACCCAGTTCTACGGTAGCATCGGTACATTCTGACATCCACAGAAGCCTGGGCCGCGTGAGGACCACGTGACACCACAGAGGTCTGCAATAATGATTCCATGTAGACGTCAAATCAAGTTGTCCTTTCACCACAGAAGCTGATGCGTCCCGAGATTAATGCGGCTCTCACCGCAGACTTCGAATCAACTGGTTGCCGGCGATAGGCTGGCTTCACCTGCAAGTACAGTGGCAATGTAACCTGCACGGGTATGCTTGTTCATGATCGTGGTCGTCACAATGGCCGGCCAAACAGGATCAACGCAATTGAAAACTAGAGATGAACAAGGTTCCCGAACGTTTTCTTATTTTGAGGCGCTAGATCGGAACTGGCATAGGCGGGAAGTTACCTCAGCACCAAAAATCCCCAGAACTGAACCCCCAAAAGACAAACCGATGTGTGGGTGCTTCCACAAGAGAATGATGAGATTCTAATGCTGAGGGATTCTCTTATCAACAATGAGCAGATTCTGAGGGGCCGGAGGATGTCAGATTCCAAGATTTTGAGGCGAGTCCATTGTTTCTTTCCTTCTCTACCAGTGATGGTGCAGGATGTAATCCATGTTTCAATTTTAAGTGAAGATGCGGTCATATTGGAAGTTCTTAGTTTGAAAGAGGAAATTGGTTGGACCCAACGCTCCTTCCATATAAAAGTAAGAGCGTGGAGAGGATGATAGAGCATGCATAATAGTAAACGAGAGGTATTAATGGACCAAAAAGAAATTCAAGAGGACCAGGTGGATTTCGAGGGAACGACGAAAGCTTTGAAACACGGTGCGTTAGCCTAAGGATTCTTTTATGGAGGAGAAAGTAATGTTAAATGGTTACGTCCTCGAGGCAATCAAGACATGGGGCCCTCTTGTTTCAGTTCGTGCATCTTGTTCGATGAGCTACTAGGACTGAGCGCAAACGGATACGACTAATTACATCTTACGAGAGAGGGTACAATGGCAAGTGCGAGAACGAGAGACGAAGGGAGGGTCGAGCTTGGTTAAGGAAAACAAGAACAACTCGTGAGGCGAGAAGAGATGTTGGCGACAAATGGTAGACCATAGGGTTGGGGAGGACAGTCAAGTCTTAGTTTCTGATGTGAGATTCAAGCATGTAGAATGCAGGCCTGACGAATGGGCAACGAATACATTATGTCCGTTACAAGGCATTGATGAGCAAAGGTAAGAGAGCCAATAAATGTGGAAGGGAGATCCCCGAGGGTGACTTTGTTTTCAAAGGAACCAACGTTCTGTAGGGTGAACCGAGTAAGGGAATGAATTTTCTTTGCAGGTGAAGCGATTGCAAGGTACATACTTGTGAGATAATTCCAAAAAGGAGGACGAGGGGGTGTTGGTTTGTTTGCAAAACACGCAAGGGACCTCTTGACTGTTGTGATGTTGTCAGTCATACACAGTTGTACAGTTGGTTGTGACCACTCGGCCGTGTCCTGAGAAACTGCTAGGAAGCTTCCTAGCCTTGCTGCTGCTGACGTGGCGACACTGTCCAGTCAGCTGACGCACTAGCAAGCAGGCAGGTGCAAGAAACAACAAGGATCAGGCTAGGGAGACGCGCAAAGTCTCATAAGCTTCAATAGCTAAGTAAATGCAGAGAGAAATGACAACTGACAGGTCCAGGGCATAAATACCTGCCGCGGCGCACGGCGGGTGTCGCACGCGGCAGTCCAAGAGCTGTCCTAAAACCGGCCCAAAACCACTGTTTTGGCCGTAACTCTGCGCACNAAAAGACGCACGCAACGAATGGTCACATGCATGCATCCATCGACTGACAGCGAGTATATAATGCAAAAACATGCAAATGGGCCTCATGCCCAGTCCGCCGAAAGGCGCCTGCAAGACGTAGAAGGCACAGCAAGGAGTCCCGGTGACATCTGGGGCTCTGGGTGGTCCCGACGGGTGGTCCGCCGCCTGTCGTCGCGCCGGTGTCACCAGGGCCGCCTGCCTCAGGG